>JACEII010000023.1:4050558-4113886 GCA_014332785.1 Antheraea mylitta
TTGGCAGGGTAGTTATCCCCATGTTGGTTGGCAGGGTAGTTATGTTAGTAATTTTGTGGTTGACAGGGTAGTTATGTAGTATGATATACAATAAAACGAGTTAATAATGATGTTAACTTACCAAATGTGCAAGTACAGTGAGCAATCCCACTTGTCTCATAAGTGTGGACTTGCCCCCCATGTTGGGACCAGTTAGCAGCAACAAGCTTGAATTATTCTCAGTACCCAAGCTCGTGTCGTTTGGTATGAAATCGTTTATCATAGATATACATGGATGCCTGCCCTCTATTATTTTTATGTAAGGCTAGAATACAAATTTAAACTCTTTTCATTACTTATACTCTTTTAAAAATAAAATCTTGTCATCTATACTTAATATTATAAAGAGATAAATTTTGTGAGGCTGTAGGGAATAATATTGAGAACTACTAGTCCGATTAGACGGGATAAACTCAAAGAGCATTAAAAATTCTTTCACCCATATAAAGCTACATTTTCAGTCAGCATGTCCATGTTGGACTGTATTTTATTTTCACATACCGTAAAATTTACTGTCTCGTTCTGCCTTTCTTTTAATATTTAATTCAGAAAATGATTATATTCTTTGAGTGTTAGATAGCTCATTTATCGAGGAAGAACATATATACCATACCACACATCAAGACCATTTAGGAGCCACTGAAGAATATTTCAAAATCGGGGTTTTTTCCTTTTGAGGGCTCCCGCTGCGTGTTAGCGTGAGCCTAAAGTAATTATTTCAAGCAGACGAGGTCGCGGGCGAAACTAGTTACTTATACTTTATTTAAAAATGAGTACTCTTTTCATTATTTCTTATGGGAGAACTTAGAAATTCTGATGCGCATCATTTTTGTGTGACGAAGCAGCGATAGGAGTTAACACTGTGTCGGTTAGAGTGTGAGCAGTGTCTCGCTTGTTTTCAGGTATGGGAGAAAACACATAACACTCCATTTTCTTGTTTAAAATTTTTACTTCTACGATGAATGAACTACACACAAATTTCTATTAAATTAACGACCTGTCTCGGCCATTCATGGGTAAAATGTACAAGTGACGTCATAAGTACCTAAACAGTTAAGATTCATTTTTTGTCGCTTTGACAGACAGTAATTTTAATTAAAATTCATTATAATTCACTTACCTTACGTTCCTTATCAAATGTGACGTCAGGCAAACAGATAGCACCACTTTGTTGTTTAGCGAACTCAGTGAAAGCCAACAGTATGTCCAAACACGCAATACATTGCACAGCCGTTTCCCATTCGTTGTAATTCGATGAGAACTTCTCAAAAATCCGACGACTGAGGTCCTTCAGAACCGCCTTCTTCTGGTCTTCTGCTGCTATCATTCGTGATAAGAGATCCTGTGATAAAAATAATCATGATAGGGCAATTTCTAATTCGCCTGACAAGGTAACATCCTCAAGTTGAAAATCTGTTACCAAGCCCTTATTGGTGCGTTTGGTGTACTTGAGAGCCCACTCCCCCCCCCTCTCTAGGTGATAGCGTGTTTATCTAGTAGACTTTGAGTGCCTTAAGTGCTCGCTTTAGTAGTTCGGTGAAGCTGTAAAGACCTGTACAGGTTAAAAGTGTAGTTCGAAAAAAAAAACACCATTCACTAGTGAAAACCGCATAAATATCCGTTCAGAGTAGTTCAGCGGCAGGAGACTTTGTTTTATACTATTTATATGACGTCATGGATGAAGTTTTTAAAAAAAAACGAAAATCTTGTGAACGTCATAATTCGAAATTCATCTGAAATTCAGTTTAACCGTTTCGGACATTAACTCCTCGGTTGTTCATTGATGTGAAACATATATAGGCGGCGGTTAAACCTTATAGTTCATGTGGCGACGCAAAACACGAATTAACGAAATATTCAAAAATATGTGCAACCATATTCGTATACCGATAAGATTCAAATTGTTTTGTCGGTTACTCGTTCTACTAATGTTACACGGCACGCGCTGACGACCTAGCGCCGATTGAATTTTTGTATTTAATAAGTATGAATATTTATGTAACAAAATAAATAAAAAAGTAATTATTTTATGAAAGAAATTTGTATTGTTTTATCTTTTTATTATGTCATTATTGAGTACGTGTGAGTGAGTGAATCCACGGTTAGAAGCTAGTCTAATTTAGAGTAGCCTAAGTAACCCGCTGTAATTTTATGTATCTGCCAGTGAAATTCCTCTCGAAATCGGTCCAGCCGTGTCAGAGATTACCCGGAACAAGGAGACAGACAGATAGACAAAAATTTTAAAAATTGCATTTTTGTTATCAGAAGCGTGTATACTTTCATACCCAATCGGTCATTTTTTTAAATCTTGATATTACATACAGATACTTCATTTTTATAATATGTATAGATGATATAGATTAGTGTTTTAATTATATTGTCATTAAAATTAAATTTAAAAATAAAGAATGATTTTAATTAAACTAATATTATTCTGACTAGTACATGTTACACTTACACGGGAGTAATTATAATATAACCTACTTTTGTCTCAGCTGTAGAAAATCTTTTAAAACCTTTCCTCGCCCCCTCCAGCTGATAATCAGACCCGGCTTTGGACGCGGCTTTCTCTGGTATTTCAATCTGATATCGCTTTTTATCGCTGCCTACATATGTTAACTGAAAAATATTAATATGTATTTTTTTTACATTTATATTATTACATTTTTTTTCTTAGACTTTGTCATGTCGGTACACTTCTCTATAATATCGACATAGAAATTAATAGATTCAGAGACTAAAAGCATATTATTTTCTTTAAATTGCTTAGATATTTCATATGAAGGCAGAAATTGTGTTACGCTCTCTGACGTCATTAATTAATTCGAAAAACAATATAAAATTAACATGCCTCTATACATAAAACCATAACTAGAAGTTCCAAAGAAATATATAAATGTAACTCACACGACATCGAAAATACTTCTCCTGCTCGACTAAGTACTCTTTCAGTTCTTCTTCTATCTCCTTTATAGAGTTAATCGTCGAGTCGTACTCTTGATCAACACCAGCTCCTGGTAAAATACGTCCTTCTTTTTCTGCTTCCTTCTGATCAAACGCTTCCTAAAAACAAAACCAACAATTATTTTAGAAACCAAGTTACTTAATGGCCTTGCGGTTGGGGTTGAATGGTAGAAATCGTCACGTAAGAAAAAAGCGTTACGGTCTTCAGTCTTTCTCCCAGATACGACTAAGCGCCTAAGTCGACATTATGAATTTAAGTTTCGTATAATTACAATCATTTATAACAATATTATAGAAATAGAATATGAATAAGAAAATAAGATAGTTTTTGGAGCGATCTTAGAATGTCATGTAGTGGACTTTATATTTGATTCATAATGTTGTGTTATTTGAATTATATTTTGTAACAGTAGTGGTGTTCTAACAAGAGGGCCACCGTCTTGATAGAGCATTGAAGTGATCGCAATAAACTTGTAATATAAACTATTCCACAATGGCAGTAATTATAATCTACAGAAGATTAGCTACCAAAAATAGAATTAAATACAACAGGTTTTCTTTCTGTAGTATATTATTGCTGTCATTGCGAGTATGTAATGATATTACAAGTTAACTAGACGGTGGCCGTCTTGTTAGAACTTTCCAGGGAGTTTTGGTAGTAAACCAGAATCCATGCTCTGTGGTATTATTTCCGATCCACTTCACTTGTGCACGATAAAAATAAATATATATATATATATATATATATATATATATAATAAAATATAGGGCCAAATAACACAAGATTGTGAATAAAATATATAGTTCCCTACATGATATTCCAAGATCCCGTCTAAAACTCATAACAGGTATAATAATCGTTTCAAATAAATACCTTAAAAAACTTCAATGTATTCCTGTAATCAGGGTATTTTCCTTCTGGACTGTGTTGTGTTATCTTTTTCAGAAGTGTTGAATCGACGTCGCTGAACAATTCAACCAGTTTCAATGCGGCGGTGAATCCGTTTAAAACCGATATGAAGTCTAGAACTTTCCTTTTCGAATATATCTTCTCTTCGTAAAATATCGCTCTTGAATCGGGATGCTGTTTCGACTTGTTCAAGTTACCGAGGGCGTGCACTCTATTCAATCAATAGTTTGTGTGAAGATTGTTAGATAACTTAGCTTCTATGACCATGGTCAACAATAAATATCAAAACTCCAAAAAATATATCTAAATAATTTAAATACCTATAACGTTACATCATTACAACAGTACATTGCAACTGTTTTAATGTAGGTAAATAAAGTGTTATTTATTTGTTCTGACTCAACAACAGAAAACAAATGAAATTTGACGCCATATTGCGTATGCCTAATGTGGGCTGGAATATTCAATTGTAAAAATAAATAATCAAGTGCTTAAGCCGGACTAACATACAACAGTAATACAGAAGATTTGTACTATGTTTCGAATTTCGTCCCCATAGAGATGAATGCTTCCCGAGATGTTGTGAATACAAATCTCATCTATTATTAACAAGCTTTTTGATTGCAATCAATACTTATTTATACTAATAGTAGCTGACCCTTGCCCACTTCTTTGAACGATAAATATTCATAAAAAACTATGTTTTTATGACTTAAATATTAAAGTTAGGCAAATGCTGTCTGGTGAATTTTTTATAGGCATTATCACTCGTTGTCTCGCATAGTTAGGGCAGCGTTAATGTTCGACCGTTTTTTCTCAGACTTATTTTGCACATCCAACCACCACAAAAAAGTCTTGTCATTTTTCGAGTTAATATATATCCTATGACATTCACAAATAACGTGGCTTTCTATTGGAAAAATATTTTTAAAAATCGGTTTAGTAATTCCTAAGATTAACCCTACAACCTCACAAATTTTACCTATTTATAAATTTAGTATAGATTATTGAAACTGGAGAATTTGTTTGTTTAATTAAACGCGCTAAGGTACTAATGGTCAGATTTGAAAAATACTTTCAGTGTTATATACCTCATTCATCACATTAAGACCAATAGGATCGGAGCACCAATGAAGAATGATTCAAAAGCTGGTTTTATTTTCCTTTTAAGGGCTTCCGCTGCATGCTAGCGTTTTCCCAAGGTAACTATTCCACGCGGTCGAAGTTAATAAAAATATTTAAACTACAAGTAAAAATAACAAAGACTCACTTCGCTAAAAGCCTTTCCAGATCTGGCAATGTTGTTAAGATAGTTTTAGCATCTTGACACACCTCTTGGTTTTCGAATAATCTCTTCACAGCTTCCTGTCTCTCTTTTATGACCTTCAGATTACTACTAGGAGCGCAGACCCACTGATATAGTAACCTTAAAATCAATAAAACAATGTTGAGTTTGAAGCGATGATGGCTTAGTTGATAGCGTGTTTTGACACCATGTCGAGGGACGTAGGTTCGAACCCTAGTAAATGAGTGGGCGCTTTAGCTGAAGAAAAAAAATATTGAGCCATCATAGGACACCTGGCAGATTGAAAGATCGAAATTGTTTTGTATAAGTTATATGCCTAAAAGTACAGATTACACAGGAATGACTGTTTATTTACTTTATTACATAAGAATTCATTTTTATTAAATGCAAAATATAAAAATTCACTTAGGCGCACGCGCATTGTATTGGCGGCATTTATCAAAGAACGATATGTCGTCGGCGCGTTGCGCGTTACACTAGTATAACGAGTTGCAGACAAAACGATTTGAGTCTTATAATTATACAGACAGGGTTGCAAATGTTTTTGAATATTTCGTTAAAGGTGCAAAGTACGCGTTTTGCATCGCGCCAACTCAAAATCAGGTTTACCCGCGCCTATAGATGTTTCACGTCAAAAATTTCGTGATAAAACCATAGCACGGTAGTAAGGATGTTTTTCGTCACTGGTAACTGCAACTAAGATGCAAGGATTTGAACCTACGTCCGTTGACCTTGTATCCGAACTCGCTATCAACTACGCCTACAACTTGTATGCAAACCACAAAGACAAGTCATCCTTTGACGTTAGAGCCAAGAATAATGGAGTTCTAAAAATAACCAATCTCGAACTTTGTCGAAACGTTCGAATAATGACGTCAGCCTTCTAGAGTTTTCCACTCTCTTTTGTTAAAAGATATATAAGAGCGTCGCAGTGCTTCCGACTGGGGTCTATTTTAGATATAGGAGCGAATACAAAAACAAACAAAAGGAAGAATGTTTCAAGAAGTCTATAGCATTTAAGGTAACAAGTGTTTGGCACTTCATTTTTGCGGTGCACTAATTTCCAAAAATGATAAACCCATAATTGTTTTACGACCTCTACTACAGAGACAAACCGCTGTCCGATAAGTTTCTGTTTTTGGATATCTTTAAGGACGCGCTCTCAAATTTTAGAAATTCAATTTCGGCTTCGATTTCTACTAGACGCGTATAGCTCACGCACACCGACATTAAAACTGATAGTACAACGGGCAGCATATGACGGTCTTAGTGTAAAACGAACCCTAATTCCACCGACAAACTTTGCATCTCTAGCTTAGATACACTTTTCACCAAATAATTCGTTTCATTATAAACAAGAATTGAGAGATCATGTTCTTATAAAGAATAAGCCTTATACTTGATTCTTTTGAAAGATTACATTTGTTTGTAAGTTCTGCAGCGTGTTTATGATATTATTGTATATATTCTGAATAGGTAATAAAAATCAATAAAAAGAATGCGAAAACGACATATATATTTCTACCCATGAAAGGGCTCCCTAGACGTTTCTAAGAGTCCATTATGAGACCATTTTGTTATCACCTAACGAAAGGAGTAAAAACAAGACATATCCGTCTCTATCCATCAATGACTTCCAAAACAGTTTTTGAAGTGGGTCGTCATTAGATCATTTTGTTCAGTCCTGTGGTAAGCTCTCGTCACTACTAACAAAAGGACTACAAGGTCCACATATCTATTTCTACCCGTTCGATAACAATTTCTGAAGACCACCATCAGCTCACTTTGTTAAGTCCTGTGGTAAGCTCTCGTCACTACTAACAAGAGGACTACAAAGACGACATATGTAAATCTACCCGTCAAAAAGTTCCATAACAGTACCTCAAAACATAAAATATATAAAAAAACTAACGTAATAAAAACCAAATTTAGAATTTTTGTTTCAACCTAATTACAGTGTCTCTTACTACTAGAAATATAAACCACTATAAAAAGTTGGTTAGTTTTTCGAAATGATCAAAGCGTTTTGAGAAGTGTATAGATATTTCTACAGCTATTTATTTTTTTCAAATCGAGTACAAAACGACGTACGTGTCCACACCGCATGGCGCCAGAGCGCGGTCTAACACGACGTGAATCCTTCTTTCGTACTTTTGTGTCAATCGAATCTAAATACAGAATAGGAATTAAGGTCTACATAATTAACATAAAATGGTTAAATTTTGTTCACAACTAAATAATTTTTTTCTCAGATGTAGTATACATAACTTGGATTTTATGCCATGTTATTTAAACTTGATTATATGTAGCATAAGCAGGTATTTTTTTTAATTAAGAAAACCGTAAAATACTGAGATTTTCATAGCGAAAATCAGGCTGTTTTGCGCGAGGAGACTACGAAGAATAGATTATTTTAAATGAAAACTCATTAGTTTTAAAAAACAATCATCCGAACAATATTGTTAAAGGTTCAATGTATCTGTAGTTAGTCATTATGTTTACCAAAGTTGAGTAGTTTTGTTGTAATTCTTGCCGAAAAACAGTGAAAATGGACCTTTTTTGAGAACGCGTCTTATTAAAAAAAATTCAAAAATACTTGTAAAGGTTATCAAGATTGATTTTTTTCAATTCTTTCATTATTTCAGTTCTTATTGCAATTTGTCGATATTTACAATATCCTCTTTAAGGGCCCCCACAAAAAAAGCCTTAAATGTAACTAACTATAACATGTTACAGTGGGTTAATTTTATTTTTGTCTATATGAGTACCAAATAAATTTCTTCTAAAACAAACCTTTTTAAGTAAGTTTTTTTTTTTAAGTTTAACCCAAATATTACTAGACTTACCTCTTACCCATCGCTGTTGAACAAAAATTCAATCTGTCATACAAACATCCACTGTCTTGTACTATTCTCAAGTTTCTCAATGTTATCGCATCTAGCACCATAGTGTTACCGCCTTCCCATCTATTATCGGCCTTAGTCTCTTGTGATAAGGTTCTATTTAGCACGTCAGGGGGTGCATACGAAGTGAATTGAGACATGCCTAGTACTTGAATGTCTAGGAGACAATCGGTTAGGTATGAAACACAGCCACCTAAAGCCTTTATTGCTAAATATGAGTCCGCAGCTGGTGTCAGACCTAACGCATCACCTGTAAAACAACAATTACTGAGTTTTTGATAGGATTTTCGAATAGTATTTATTAATTTTTATATTTTATTCATAATTTATTGTTATTTGGCTCTATATTTTGTAATATTAATTGTGTCTTACGTCTTTTCGTAGGTGGTAGAGCCACGCTGAAGCTACTACTGGTTTCAGCATGAATGGGTCGGTTCGCCCGAGGTAAAACTACCGTATCACAGAAAAACGACGTAACAGTGCTTGCATTGTTGCGTTTCGTTCAGTCAGTGAGAGCGCCGGAGTCCTACATGCCCTCTTCCCTCCCCCACCCTTCCTCAAACACAAGCTGGCAACGCACTTGCAACTGCCTTAGTGTTGCTAATGTCTATGGACGGCGGTGATCACTTAACACCCGGTGACCCGCCTGTTCGTTTGCCTCCCTATGATATAAAATATATATATTTTGTAAGTTGTAACAAGACAGCCACCATCTTGTTAATTCATTGAAATGAACAAGAAACTTATAGTATTGTTACCTACTCGACAATGGCACTAAAAAACTACTAGAAGATTAGTCGACAAAAACAAGAAAAAAACTAGTATTATTGGTAAAAAAAAAATTGATTTTGCGTATATGTCATTTACAGCCGCGACTTTGCTTGTGTTTTTTATCAACTTGATAATATATTTTATGTACGGAAAAAAAAATATAACCACAACCCCATTTGCCTTCTTCTCAGTTCCTACTTCCACTTCATCACAGTAAATAAATATATCGTTGTTTGAATTCAAAACCATATATGGTTAATATTGTTTAGAAAGAAATTTCTTAATAAAAATATATTCTCAATTCTAGTATTTTTCTTTGTACATTGACTATATTGTAAACATTATAAACGATGCAGACAAGCCCGCGGGTATCATCTAGTATATTTCTTTTCAATGGAAAATCTCATAATACCTTCATGCAAAAATTCCTTGATCCCTTCAGGCCAATCGCCCTCCGCATTCGTTTTGTAATACTTCTCAGCCAATATCTTTAATGTTTTGTCCGGAGACCATATATTTTGGGACTCTCTACGAGCGCTATGACAATGTGTTATAAGCAGCTTACTAGTTCTCAGTGAAGTCGTTTTACGATCGAATACAACCTGAAAATGTCCTTTTTATTAATATGTGTATTCAAGTATTACGTAAGCAGAATTTTTGTAATTTCTGGCCACCCCCAGCCCCTGGTCAGCAAAAATAAGCAATGTTCATAACCCTCCCCCCTATAATTACGTAAACATTTATATAAGTTTATTCAAATCTGTTCTTATTCAGTAAATAAATATTGCTGACGTAATCACCATCCAGACCCCCATCCCCTATGTCATCTTAAATAAACAAATCAAGGACCCCCCCCGCCATTAGTGCTTACGTAGTACACGAATGATCCCTATCCTTACTACTTATCAAATATTATAGATGTGAGTTTTACCAATGCTGGTGGGTAATGTGCTAATGTAGTGAGGAACCTCGATGAATGTTTGTCATCAACAAACTGCCCGAGGTGGAACAAACCTATTGAAGTATCAACGAAGCACACCCCGTATGTACTGGATCCGTTCATTTCCTGTACAATTAAAAAGAAAACTTCTTTAAAAAAAATAAAAAGAGATTAATATATCTATAGGATATGTGAGAGAATGAGATAGAATGCATTATACCGTGTTTTAATATTCACTGGCACCTCATTGTATATAGCACTACCTAATAATCAGTCTGGTACGAGCATTGTACCATTGTACGGGTGTGTGATTGTACGTATTGTTGTTGTATTGTATTGTTTTTTATTGTTGTCTACATGCTGGCGTATTGTAAAGCCTTGTGAAAAGGCATAATAACCAGCGTGGTGTATTATTTACGCCTTCTGATTGTATCAATATTTTTTAAGGATTTACTTATGCAGCCTTTGAACTACTCACATCTTTCTTTTTTTTATTGTCTTTAAGTGAATTAAAAATTAATATAAAAGATGGTAAGAAACCGATCCCAGATATGAGATTTGCTCTAAAAAAAATGTTAAAACATGACCAATGGATCATGTAGTAAATTTAAATGAACAGTAACAGCTATACAATTTCAGTAGAGAGGAAACGAGAATTACTTGAAAAATCCTACCACACTGTAATGTTTTCTTTCACTAACTACTTCACCACGAGTTTACTGAGAATGGCAAACATGAAGTTGATGAAAATAGTAGTTACCTCTTCAGCAATGGCCATCATATAAGCAGCATTTGCCTCCCCGGGGCCAGGGTCCTGCAGACCACACACCTGAGTCCCCCGAACTGTCACTTGGCATATCTCACGACAGACCACTTTGTCGAATTTTGTGTTCTGTCCAGCTGTTAAAGCATTGTTTTTTTTTTTATTTAATTCAAACTCTATACAAATTAAATAACAATCAAACATCTGTCTGTAATATGAAAGTAAAAGATTTTTACTAAAAATATATAAAAAAACGTAGATACAATAAGTTCAATATAAAACCAATTTTTTTAAATGTTACTTTGTTTCCTCTAATCTCTGAAACAGTTGGGCCAATTTCGACGAGATTCTCGTTTGAAGATAGCTGGTATTTATTATATACAATAGCTTAGTCTATTGTTATTCTAGAATAAAATTAGGGTTTCCTATAACCTATAATAATCTAAATGATTGTCCCTGCACACGTTTACACTGAACAAGTGTTTCTTTTGCTACGCATTTATCTATCTGTCTGTATGTCTGTTCGCGATAAACTCAGAAACTATTCTGAACGGATTTTCACGCGGTTTTCGCCAGTAGATAAAGTGTTTTTTTTTTTTTATATTATTGTTATTCTATTCTGCAGACTCTTGGTCCGTATCTTTTTTTGCTTACATGTATTTTGTATACGTAAAAAATCGTATCCCTGAGCGTATTTTTTTTATTAGTAATTTATATAACTTATATATATATAATAATTGAACAGTTATATATAATATATATAACTGTTCAATTATTATTAACTACTTTTGGTTGAATGATGTTATTGTTTTTATAGCGCTTGCATTTCCTTTCTTTATGGCCATTTTTAGGTTGTAATCCACAATATTCCGTGCTGGAGCGTGCACAGCCTGACGAATGAACCTACTTATCGCGTTGTCAGTCACGTCGGTATAGTAGACACAGGTTTCGGTGTGCCTAGATATTGCCACTATAGCATGTGAAACGCTATCGTGGATTTGTACCCGTCTGCTCTTTGTTTGCAGGAACACCACCGATTTGAAGGTCAGTCCCTGGGATTCATGGACTGTCAGAACGCGCGATCCTTCCCCTACCCCGTAGCCCTTTTTTATCAGGGCTTTTTTCTCCTCCTGCGTGTGTACCAGGAAGAGGATAGAGTAATTCATAAGGAAGGTTTTGGCATACAATTTGTCATGGATTTTTGTAATTTTTTGTAACTTTCTGCCGATAGTAAAGAATATTTAAAAAGTGAGATGCAGAACTGACCATTATAAACACCACATAAAAATCTAGCATGTTTCTTGAAACCTCTCGGCTCAATATTAATCATTATAATGAATGAGAAACTTACTCTTTTTACATCTTTCTTGCATCATATCCGGTGTCTCGGTCTGCTCAACGCGAGCCACTTTGTAGCCCTTCGATACTAAAGTGGACGCCATTCTCCCATAAGCGCTCTCTGGAAAACCAGAGTGTGCAAAGTCTCCCTAAAATAATTCATTAATTAATTAAAATAATTCAATCAAAATTCATTATAAAGTTCTCTATAGATAGTTAAAAGTATAAACAAAGTATACCTTCATATAAGAAAATCCTAATTCGTTGACACCCACAGAGGCATCCATATGGTAAAGTTCATAGAATTTGCCAACTTTAAAAAATAACACACAATCATAATGAGTGGATTTCATCTCCCACCATTGTCTATGTGCCTGGAAATACAATGATTATTTATGTTAATATTTATTGATAACTGGACTCTAATAAGCCTCTTCTGGATATAAACTGGCTGATTCTTAGGTATTAAAGCCACGTTAAATACTAGAGAACACTTAAAGATTTCAGCATGAATGAGTCGGCTCCTCCGGGGTAGTACCACCCTCTCACAAAAATCCGACGTGAAGTAACAGTGCTTGCATTGTTGCATTTCGTTCGACCAGTAAGAGCGCCGAAAACCCACCTCTCTTCCCCTACTTTCTTTGCCTTCCCCCCCTCAAAAACAGGCTGGCAACGCACTTGCGACTCCCCTGGTGTTGCTGGTGTCTATGGCCGGTGGTGGATCACTTAACATCAGGTGACCCAACTGTTCATTTGCCTCTTTAGATATATAAAAAAAAAATCCTACAACAAGACACACCTAAGTGTGTCACTTTTGGAGATGTTTTATTTATGTTGTTATATTTCAAAAGAAGCTAACTTCAGTTTTAGCTTACGTTAATATCTATATAAAGTTTGTTTTCTTTGTCCGAGGTAAACTCTAAAAGTACTGGACCGATCAGGATGAAACCACAACCATTTGACGCGGAATTAATCGTAGATGGTTATAGGCTATATATTTTTCAAATTCTATGAGCCCATTGCCATGTTTTCTCAATTTGTTTGTTTATTAATTTATTTGCTCCCATAAAACAAAAGACAGGCATTTATCCTTGGTTCATTTGTTTTCTAGCTCATAGTGTAAATCTATACTAATATATAAAGCTGAAGAGTTTGTTTGTTTGTTTGTTTGGTTGAACGCTATGATCTCAAGAACTACAGACCCGATTTCAAAGTTTCTTTTAGTGTTAGGTAGTTCATTTATCGAGGATGGCTATAGGCTACATATCATCACGTTAAAACCGAAAGGAGCTGAGCACTAATGAAGAATGTCTCAAAATCGGGCTATTTTGGAAGCTTCCACTGCATATTGATGTCAGTATTATATGCGTTGCCATGGTAACGCGATAACATTCTATCAAAAATATTTTCATAGTTTATTTTGTATTCCTATTCAAAAAGTTTATTCTACGTTAGTTTTGTTTTCGATTTTTAATTATACGTGTTACGTTTATATCGCAAACATTTCTTAAGTTTATTTTGTGTTGTTATTCAGAAAGTTTAGTAGTAATAATATTCGTCCAATAAGACAGTCGAAGGTATTAATCCATACAGCCAATTCTGAAGTTGTCAATATAGTTAGTTTTCTTCTATGTCCAAGTTAATGTAAAGGTATAAGCGCCGAATCCTCTACATAATATAACGTAATTTTTTATCTTCTTAATCTTCAAGACCATAGAATTAATGCTTCGTGGTTTTATTTTTCATTCATTTCACTTATGAAAAATAAACGAACGATATTATATAATACGCAACCAATTTCTACACGATATAGAATCATGTAACACAATATTATGAAAAAAATATAAAATCCACTACATGACAGACTGAAATCCCGCCAAACACTCTTAAAAAACTCTATTCTACATTAGTTTTTTTGCCAATTTTTTATTTGTGATATATTACGTATTATAAAAGTAAAGCGAGTGTAATTTATATTAAAATAAAATATTTTTTTAGATTAAAACCCCACGGTGTACGCCTTCCACTGGTAAATACAATCTGTGAAGCTACAAACATCAACATTTTTTTAACTCTGTCGATATGTCTGTTTTTTATATTTGTTCCGAATAATCTCCGAAACGACTGGACCTATTTGAATGTTTTTTTTTTCTTAGAAATGACTACGCTTAACAGCGTCACCGGACTACAAGTAATATTTGAACGGGAATTTTAGGGGCAAATAAGTAACTAATTAGCTGTTTTATTGTTCGATAATGTGTAGCATCATATTTTCATTATTTTCTTATATAGTGTGAGCACTGAGGGTGATATATAGTTTAAAATTCCAGTTATGTGGCTGATCATAATCCCATCCCATTCGATGCACTATTAGTATTCACATATATAATGTACACGTTACCTGTTACAGTAGATGATGTGCGTGTGATACAAATATTTTTAAAATAGTATTATTGTAATTTACACTAGATGTGTAATCACAATTTTAAATTTATTTTTAAAAAAACGCGTGCGAATCCGCGGGTTACAGCTAGTGTCATTATAATATCATTCGCCCGACGAAGCGGGCGGGAACGGCTAGTATATATATATATATATTACGTTATTTTTCAAGATCAATTTAGTACTTTTAAAATATGAAGATCATAAAAAAAACTAATAAGCTTATGAACATTCCCCGTGTAGAAAAACTGGAAGTATTTAAAAATTAAATATGTCACATAAACCATTAAAATTGGTTTTAGCTTATTTTGAAATATAATGACTCATTTGTATAAACTTAAAATTTTTATTCAATAGAAATAAACCTGTAAACTTAGCATTTTTACTTTGATTTAGTATCCTGCTTTTTGATGATTATTAATATTCAATTCTAATTCCATTTAAAATACTTTTTTCAAATCAATGATTAGAATTTATTTTATAACTCGGTTATGCTCGCGACTTCGACCGCGTGGAATAATGACTTTGGGCTAACTAACACGCAGTGGAAGCTCTCAAAAGGAAAAAAGAAGTTTTTGAAACATTCTTAATTGTTGCTCCGCTTCTAATGGTTTTAGCGTAATGATCTATAGTCAAAATTGGCTTTCTCAATAAATGAGCTAATTTCAAATCAGAGTGGAAACTTAAATATTTACACACAAACTTTTTCCTATTGTTACTTTAAACCCTCGATGGTAAAACTTTGAATGTCATATTTATTTATATGTATCATGTATCAACAGTCTAAAATATAAGTTCTCAATTTTTATCTCTAAAAATGTCAGTATTTCCATACAAACCCATACATTTTTTCATATTAAAAAGTAGCCTATATCCTTTCTCACACTCTAGACTATTTGTGTAGCAAATTGCATTCAAATCGGTTCAGTAGTTCTGGCGTGAAAGCGCGGCAGATGGAAAGACAGGGTTACTTTGGTATTTATAATATTGGTAAGAATTATCTCTTACTATTATTATGAATCAACAATATTAAAGTATTTAATAAATTATGTTGTATAATAAAAGGAATGTACCGGTGTTTGTGTCTTCAAAAAATCTAAAGGTACATATAATGTACTCGGATCATAGTCCGGATGATCAGGTCTCCTCTTCATAGCATCCTTGACTTTATCCGGCTTCAACCATTCCAGCTTACAATGGATCCAATTTCCTTCATCTGCTGCTACAGCCACTTGTTTCTCTTCTGCTTGTTTTACTGGCCCAGGTATAGATCTAAATGGAATAAACATATTTCTAACATATTTTAATACATATTTATATGTGTCATTACACATATTTTGTTAGTATGATTACCTAAGTATTGTTAATAACTAGCTGCCAGTCCCAGTTTTACATAGATGCACTAAGAAAAGGACACCAAATCTGAATATATACATATCTCTATAACAGTAGGCCATGTTAAATAAAATGGTTTATAGTCTTTTGGCAATAGGTTTAGTAAAATTGTTTTGATAGAAATATTACCATATTTAATTCACTAACAGAAAGTAAAGGCATTCATGAAAAGTTAGTTGCATAAAAAAATTCTTCCTTATAAAAAAAATGGATTTTCTTTCCGAAATGACTACTCTATTGACCCAGCAAGGTCTTAACAGCTTCACCAGAGTACTAAGGCGAGCGCTTAAGGCACTCAGCTGATTTTATTTTGGCAACCAGCTCAAAGGTGCACAGCACACCTCGGCTTGGCTGTTGCCTGTTGCATGCAAAATCGCAACCTATCTTAGCTAACCTAGCTAACTATTCATATATGTATGAGTTATTGAAAAGTATATGTGTACCAAGCATACACGCCTCAACAACTCCTCCATATATTTATTATCGGAAAATTGAGAGTTTTTCAGTTCAATAAGGGAAAAAAAAAGTAAACCCTTCCACTTTCATGTGTAAGCGTGTAGCGTGCACGTGTGTGGGGGTGATCGTGTAGTGTTGTAGCGGTGATGTATATTTGTGTGTCACCGTATCGCGCAAAGATAAAAAAAAATGGAGCCGTCACCTGGTAGATGTGAAACATCGAAATTGTCTTGTATAAGTTATATGCATAAAATGACAGATTACGATATTAAGGTAAATCATTACAAATTTATTGCATAAAATATTGACTGTTTATTTGTTTTATTACGTAAATATTCATTTTTATTAAATAAAAAATACTAAAATTCAACTAGGCATAGGCGCGTGTGTTTCACGACATTTATCAAAAGGCGCTAGGTCGTCGGCGCGTGCCACGTGGCACTAGTAGAACGAGTGGCCGACAAAACTGTCTGAATCTTATGTTTATACAGATAGGGTTGCAAATGTTTTTGAGTATTTCGTTAAAAGTGCAAAGATCTTGTTTAACGTAGCCACGCTAACAATCATATTTACTCTCCACCTATAGATGTTTCACATCAAAAAATTTGGATAACAAGAACCAACATATGCATGAAAGTTTCATTTTTAAGGGTCCTATGTCAAAGGTGGGCATGGCATATTAGAACATTTGTTTAAAAAAAGTTTGATGAGTGCATCCAAAAAAAAAACAAAGTTACACACAAAAGCTAGTATTTTATGAATGAATATGATTATATAAATTTGCAAGTTCAACTATGAAATAACTGTTAAAGAAACATATACGATATGTTATAGAGTTTTAACAAAGGTTAAAAAAATACCCTGTATCAATTGAAGACTTTCCCTTTTTAGCACTCTTTGGTGACTGAGTTGGTTCATATTTGAAACTATCTTGCAGTTTTTTCTCCAAAACTGTTTTTTCTTCTTTTGTGCTTTCCACATTATTGTCTACTGAAAGTATGAAACAAGATATCTAGTAAGTACATTTTTTTTTAACATAAAGTTAACTTTAGCTTAATTTGTGAGTTCTTATATTACAGTATATTATATTTTTAATGTAATTAATTCAATACGTAAATGGATTGATATATAAAAACCCAAGATGCACAGTCTCGAATAAAATTTGTGATCAAAACCATCCTCAAAAACTCACAGGTATAGTATAAACTTGATTTTGCAAATTCAACCTTACATGTAATTTTTGAAGTTGTTTTTATAAAGCAGTGTACAATTTTATATTTAATATTTCTCTTACCATAAAGAGTTAATTCATAAAAATCTACAGATATATCATATTTGGCTCTGTAATTTACCTTTGTTCTCAACATCAGAGTCATCAGAATCTAGGGGATTAATCCTTATCCTTTTCCTCCTCTTAGGAGCAATTGGCATCTCCTCAACAGCATCATTATGAGATTCTTTCAATTCAGGTGAGGAATTTGGTCTCACACGTTTTTTACCTATAATATTATGAAAGATTGCAGTTTAAAGGTGTATGAACAATAATAACATATAAGTATTCAGAGTACATACTGAACACAATTTTGGTCTGATAAAGTAACTAAATAAAAAAATATATTTGAGATATACTCTACATAACTAAAGTCAGTAAGTAATATCACAAAAGTTTATGTCTGAAAGTAGTTTCTTACATAATAATATCTTACTAATTTAGAGCCGATGTATAATATTATATCTCATATTTATAATTTAGGATCCGCAACAATTGTTTTAGAAATGTTATGAAATTCGACAGAACTTCTTATTACAAAAGTTGCATTTTCTGTAATGTTATAGTGGTACTTTATACTGCGTGAAATATTTTGAAAGTAATAAGCTCATGATAGCTTTTATTTCATAAACATGGCTTTAAGCTTTTAATACTAGTAATAAAAAAGAAATAAGAGAGGTCAGCAAAAGAGATAAAGAACACATGAAGATAGAATTATAATGAGAATTCAAACTTACTTTCAGGTATTATCTCATTATCTTTTTCTTTTTTTCGTTCTAATTCGGGGCTAGACAGATCGACAGAGCCGGTTTTGATCTTTTTATTAGACGGTGGAGTTTTAGAAAAATAATTAAAAAGCGTATTAGCCGCTCCAGTGCTATTTCGTTTTGACATATTTTCAATTCGATGTAAATACGAAATCACAAATTGTAAATACAGTTTATTTTTAGGAACAAAATTCCATATTTTGGCGCAAAAGTTTACTGCAGTGATGCCGTTCAAGAAATTAAAAAGTCTCCAGACGTCAAAAAGTCGCTAGATTTTGAAAAATAAATAATTTAAAAATCCGCCAGAAGTTGCTGAATGTTTCATAATATTCCATGGCAAAGATAGTATATTGCGGATATTTCACTGTGATAAAACGAACAAAAGGCTTTAGTTGTTTGGCTTTAGTTTATAACAACTTTTAGTTAAGTAAATAACTCTTTATACTGTTTTCATTCCGGTCCACGCCGAGATCGAAGGTCATTCTATTAGGGAAATTCTAAAAATAACATCAGCAATTTATGTTGCTACCAGTATTTACAATTAAATTAGTAGCAAAATACTTAAAAAATTTAAATATTTAATTAGTCGCTAGAAGTCACATTTTTTTTAAGTCGCTAGATTGTAAAAAAAAGTCGTTTAACATGTCCAAAATCCGCTAGATCTAGCGACAAAGTGGCTAAAACGGCAACATTAGTTTACTAAAAACTAGGGATGGCAATTTGACATCGTTTAATAAAAAGTAACAATCAACTTTTTAACAAGAAAAATCGATTATTTTATCGAATTTAGACATCGAGTCTTGTCAATAACGAAAAAAAAGACAGAAAAAAACATCGAATCAATCAATGTTCAATCGATCTCTGACAATATAAAATCTTGATTCGATTTTTTCTATATAGATAAATAAAATCATATAATAATTTATATTTTAAAAAGAAATCTAAAAAAAAAAATAAGCCGCATGGAACGCGTAACAGATGTGAAAGATCGAAATTATTTGAATCAAACGAATCTCAAATTACACTATAGATATACGAGTTCAGTGCGGCGAGAGATTACGCAGTCTGTCGCGCTTCGCATCGCATCGCCACGTCTCTCATACTCGCCACACCAACAATCAAATTTACCCGCACCTATAGATGTTTCACATCAAATAGCTAACCGAGAAAGAAAAAAAAATATGAAATCAATTTATGAATAATCAATTCTCATACTTCGACGTTTTTATGAAATATTTCCACAGAACACTATTCATATCTATCCAAAATTTATTTTCTTTATACGAAGGACGATATTTGAAAGCAATGTTGCCAATATTATTTATCGGAATTCATAAAAGTATTACGGTAATATTTCTTCACCGAAAGCAAGTATCGAATTTTATTTATAGATATGCGAGTATATTTTGTGTCTTATATAATTTTATACATAATCACTTTCTCAGTAGTTTATCTCCATCAATATTATATCGATAAAAAAAATTTGTTGTCTCTAAGGTAGGTTTACGGTCTATAATTTTACATGACAACGTATAAGGAAACATTCATGAAAAATATAATACTTTTGTAAATGGAATTGAGTTATTTGATAATCAAAGAACAAATATAAGAGATTATACCGCTAATAAGATTCTTAAAATGCAATAATTATTTAGCTTTTTCCTGCAATTGTTATCATAATTAACAATGGAAACTTTTCACATCACTTTTAGAAACAGTTGACAAAACAATTCACGTGTAGCTTGTGCACTGCCGCTATCTCTTTTCTACTCCGACGCATCGACGGATGGAGCGGAAGAGAAATAGATGCTATACAAACCGAACGTGTAGGCCGATCACGCCGCTCTATCATTTGTTTCGCACACTCGCCTCAGGTGGAACGTGACAATGAGTCATGCTTTTTCATGCGTGCAGTCGGTGTTCATGGATTTATAAAACGTTATCACGACATAAATCCACCACTTATCCCATTTTTAGGTATTAGAGATATTTAAAATCACTATTATGTTCTATTTCTTTTGTCAAATTTTATATAGTCATAACTAAATATCTAAAATCTAATGTACCTAAGAAAACTATTAGATAGAAATATCGAAAAAAAGGCTTGGCCAAATTATCGTTTTATGTAACGTTGCTCCGAATAAAACTAGGGATTACATAGTTATTCTAGATATCCTAAGTATTTTTACCAATTAAACTTATTGGGTGTATGATTTTTAAGCTTATTTAATAACTTATTCATAAAATAAAATTAAGCAGTAATTAACAACTCATATACAAGAGGTAAACACTATTTTATAGGTACCTGTTCCGGAAGTGGACACCGCGAAGTGAAAACAATAATTACTTCTGATAAAGATAATAAACTTAATTGATATATGTATGTCATTTATTTCACCGCTTTTATTCTTCAACAGTAAAGGAGTCGCAAGTGCATTGCCAGCCTGTGTTGGGGGAAGGATGAGGAAGGGGAGGGTGGGTACTCCTCCGACGCTCACTGACTGAACGAAACGCAACAATGAAAACACTGTTATTTCACATCGGTTTTCTGTGGGTCGGGTGGTACAACCCGGGCGAGCCGAACCATTCATTCCACCTACATTCTTATGTATCAAACAAATGCCTCTCGTAAATCCTACTTAGTGCATTGTTTTTTTTGTATACTTGCAATTCACCACATCCTCAATAAAAAGTATATGACGATTTAATCTAATATGATACTGAACCTAAATGGGATAAGCTCTAATGCTGGAATACATCAACAGGTGCACGGCAACAGATTTCCAACCTAAGTATGGTAGCTAGCCACGCACAAAGAAAAAGTCAAAAGTAATTCATACCCTTAGATGTAAAAGGCTATTAAACCTACGATTTTCACATATGTTCACTCACACATAAAATTGTAATCTAATATTCTAAGTCTTAACACCTACAAATGTATGCCAAATTTTGGAATAGTTAAGTGGGTATTGTAGGTAGGTAGGTACATAAAATCACACAATAATTCATGTTGTATATATCATATATTTATTGAAAACTTAGGCAAAACTTTTATTATTACACATTAGAACTAAAAATATTTACTTAAAACATACTTAATTTTACGCTTTTGGTATAAAAATGGCAGTGCCATAGTTATTACTATATATATTCAACACATCCTATGTATAATATTGTAACTGCATTTCTTATAGCGAAATAAAAATCATTTCTTTAGCCAAATAAAAATTCATATAGATTGTTTATGATAGTAATTCAAATAAAGACATATAAATATCTAAAATTCCCAACATACATTAAATATCATTGGAATAATATGAATATTGGAATATTAAAAAAATACGAAATATATTTTGAATTTTCATTTGGCTATACTACAAATACGTCAGCCGTTACTATGCATAGGATATGAGGAACCTTGTAAAAATAAAATGCTATTTAAACTAACACCTAATCTAAAAATGTGGAATGTAGTTATCTACTGAATAACAAATTCTATATTACATTGTAATCAAATATTTTGGCTATTACATAATATGTCAAAGTTACAAAACTAAGTACTTACTAAAATAATATTTATAGTCACCAAGTAACTTAACTAAAACTAAGATAATTTCTCATATATAAGAGAACAATTAGGCATTTAGCACATAAATTAAGGTCCAAGCTACCTGATCAAAATTGGTGGTAGAGCCATGTCGAAGCTAGAAATGGTTTCAGCATGAATGGGTTGGCTCATCCGGGGTAGTACCAAGCTCTCACAGAAAACCGACGTGAAGTAACAGTGATTACATTATTGCGTTTCGTTCGGTCAGTGTGAGCACCGGAGGCCCACCTCCTTCTCTCTTCCCTATCCACTCCTCTTCCTTCCCCCCTCCCTCTAAATACAACTGCAACACACTTGCAACTCCCCTGGTGTTGCTGGTGCCTATGGACGGCGGTGATCACTTAACATCAGGTGAGCCGCATGTCCGTTTGCCTCCTATGTGATATAAAAAAGGCACAGATACATTTCTCCGATACCCCATTCACTTTAGATCCCACTTAAATCATAGGCTATATACTTCACAGCTATAAGGCATTCTAAAGTAATCTATCAACATTATTATGTTGCCCCAAAGTTGTCATGTTACAAATTTTTTTGGAAATCATAAACTGAGTTTTAGAGTAAAACTTATTTTTGGGAAAATCTATATTTTAAGTCAATATTCTAAGTTTTACCCATAAAATGTTACTCTTTTAACTTATTAATGGACACCCCAAAAAGAGATTTTTTTGGCCTGCTTAACATATCCTAAAAACATTTAGGTATGTTATTGTCTCAGAGAATATGAAACCGATCTTAATTATTCTACTGGAGAAATCTATATAGTTATAAAAAGATTTTATAATATAGACATATAAAGTATTATGCTTTATTAGTATAATGCAACAATTTTTCTTTTTTTTTTTCTTTTTTTTTTTTTTTTTTTTTTTAATTTTATGCAATAATTACTATGTATATTTCATATGTTGATTGTGATCAAACTTTTATTTTGTTTTCATTACACAAGAAGATTAGACATTTATTTTTCAAATCATCATGTTAATTTTGGAAATGTGGCATCATACTGAAGATTTATTTTATAGCATAATAGTCAATATATTAATATTGCATGGCAACAAAATCATACAATCCATATAGCAACAAAAACTTGGCTAAGATATAAAAAAAAATATAAAAATAAAATTATTTTCTCATCATACAAAGTACATAATATAATCTATTAATATATAAATTATGCTTCATATTGCATTATATCCAAATAATAAAGTACATACTATATAATTCCTACATCTTATATAATATAAAATTTCGCTGATCTACAAGGTATTCCATAGTCTATCATTTTTCTGTTCATTAGCCAGTTATTTATTCTTTGATATATAAAAAAATAGTCGAAAATAACTATTACATAGCAAACACGAACGAAGCCGCGGGAAACTGCTGGTATCATAATATAACTAAGTACCAATACTTCGTTACATACTAATTGTACATTTTTTTTTATAAATGAAAGGCACGTTTTATAACATTTTCAAAGAACTAAATAAACAATTCCGTATTATATTATTTTCATCTAAACAATGAAAATATATAGATAAATAATTATGCTCTTAAAAATATTACATCCTATTGCACAAAATTGTGATGTATGTCCCTGACAGGTACTACCTATGTACTATGAAATAACGATCACATTATAATCTGTGGTTCAGGCACAGATAATGCAATAGATTTATGAGGCAGTACTTGTCCACCGTTGACATATAATTCATCCTTAACTATAACATCCTCGCCTAGTACTGTGCAGTTCTCCATCCTGACCCACCTTCCGACCACAGAACGCCATCCGACAATACATCCATCGAGCCAGGCGTGTTGTCGAACACATGCCCCGCGTAAAATTGTACTACGTTTAATACATGCGCCTAAAAATAACCTATAGTTAATTGAATACACCAGATTGGGCGATACAGTGATACAAAATCTTACATCACTACGACAACATTACACTATAACCTCCACACACGTGCACGCATACACCCTTTCACATGAAAGTGGAAAGGTTTTATTTCTTTCCCCTATCAAACTTAAATAGTTTAATAAATTATCCGATGCGAAATATATATAAGAGTTGTTGAGTATGTATGTTTGATACACATATATGTATGAATATTTAGCTTAGGTTAGTTCAGATAGGTCACGTATCAGGCATCAGCCCAAGCCGAGGTGTGCCGTGCAGCCTTGAAGTAATTGTCAAATAAAATCGATTGACTGCCCTAAGCGCTCACCTTAGTATTCCGGTAAAGCTGTTAAGACTTTGATAGGTCAATAGCATAATTAGTAGAGAGTAAAACATATAGTTAATCGAAATTTGTTTAAAGATGACCAAGATCTCCAAAATGAGCTATTACAGTGTACATTATAACAAACTGTTATTAGAAAAGATCAAAAAACTACAGATTTGGTCTAACCTTTTTTATTGAACCATTAAAGAGTTATAAAATTATAATCATAAAACAAGTTTTCCCATGTTCTTTGGGAAATTGAAATTTACCATGCGGGATATCTTAATATTAACCTGTGGCTGTCACAGGTTTTTTTTCACAATTTTCAACAATATTTTCGATATATTTAAGAAAAAAAAAGTTTTTTTTTTTTAATCAGTCTATCGTATATTTTAGTCAGTATGTAATTCATCCTTTGGGTTGTTTATTATCTTTAAAAAAATTATACACAGACGAAAAAAAGTACCCGATCGAGTTTCTTGCCGGTTCTTCTCGATGTCTGGGTTCATTTTCGAATCGGTGGTAGTTTAGACGTTCATATGTAAGTGCCTTATTGGGGCCTGAACTGAATATAGTATTATTGATTTTGAAACATACTATAATCTACCACAGAGTACGTGACATTTATTGCTGTTACTATCATCTTAAATTTCATATAATAGTGTAAATTGCAAATGGGGAGTATAAAAGACAATTAGCTTCACATCTGTTTAAATAGACGACATACTGATAGACCTTGAAAGATACCACGTTCTTGATTACTAATCGTAATTGTATGTTAATCTGGTATTAAGTGTATGCAAACGTAATACAACTTGAATAAATAATATTTGCTTTCTCAACTATCTAAACATGGTTTAAATACTCAGGTCTTACTCTTATGATAGATTAGCTGTACCCGTGACTTCATAATATATAAAGACATGAATGTATTAGGTTCATTTACTAATCTACTTTTCTCTCGTACTTACGCCGCGTCGTCACTAAAATTACAATAACTTTTGATAGAGGCGACCGATTTTAATGAAACAAAGACTAAGTTATTCTCGAAGATATGCTTTATGATTTTCTTGGCATTGTTTTATTGCGAATCCAGTACTTTAGTAGTGATGCGCGTTCATACAAACATACATACAGACAGACAGACAGAAATTTCTAAAAATGATTAAAATATACTTTATTGCTTATTCCTAGACACCTCCAACACGAATTCGGTGTTATTACAAAAAAGATAAAAACTTAATACTTGCTATAAAAAGGTTTCGTATTAAATGCACCGTGCTCGCTGAATGTTCACCATCTTGATCTTTTGTCTTGCTTTGGTTATTTCGGGTTAGACTTGCGAAAAAGGATAACGCGAACTTGTCTCGGGCGAGCGCGGTGCAGTTAATACGAAACTTTTTTAAAGCAAGTACTCAATACGTATTTAACTTTTTTGTAATAACACCGCTTAGGTTTACATCCTCATTATATGTATAGTTAGATATTACTGTTTTATTATTATAGAGTGATTCATAAAGTACTTACCGTCTTCCACAACTACATTAGGTCCAATGGTAACATTCGGTCCTATTCTGCAACCTTTGCCGATGGTCGCCGAAGGGTCAATCAACACGTTACCAACCACGCCCTCTCCTTCATAAAGCTTATTCGAATTTTTTTGTCGTAAACTTGTCAGGTAGAGGCACATACCTGAAAATCAACTTTACAATTGTTAAGCATGAGCAAGTGACGATATAAACATGATGACTAGCTGTTACCAGTGACTTCGATATAAACATGATGACTAGCTGTTACCAGTGACTTCGTACAAGTGATTATGCAATTAATATTCCATGACAATTACAGTCTTTGAGAAACTTTTTGACGAATCTGAATATTTGTGCAGAAATGTAAGTACATATCTGTATTACATTATATACCTATTTCTTTTTTTTTCGAACTGACTACGCTGTTGACCTTATTGGACTTCACAGCTTTACCGGACTACTAAGGCGAGCGCTTAAGGCACTCAACCGATTTTGTTTAGGTAAAATGCTCCAGGGTACACGGCACACCTCGGCTTGGGCTGTTACCGAAGTAAAACCCGATCTGACCTAGCTAAACTAGTCTAAGCTAATCGTACATGTATTCATTTTTGAATTATGCAATTAAAAATTGCTTGATTCAAAAACACAACATGTAAATCGGAAATATACACCTATTTCAGATACCTATAATAATATTGTAACTTAATTTCTTATTAAAATGCCTTGATAATAATATAATGCTCAAGCTCGAAGTTAACTTATGGTTGACAGAGCAGCCAAAAAGATGGACGAGGTCTCTATTTATCTGAATTATTAATAGATTGTCTTTTATTTTTCTTTATTCCTACTTAACCCATACAGAAATATGTACCAATATGTAGTATAAACCTTTGCTAGGATTTATTAATGGGTTTAAAAACACTAAAGTGTACAAAATACACTGAATACTAGAACCGAATCGCACGCCATCTATTGTATCTATCTAATACCTTTAAACGAGCAATTCTTGTATATTTTTATATGTTCAGGATCTCGAAAACGGCGTCATCTATTTCCATGAAACTTAGTATGTAGGTAGTTTCGGGGACGATAATTCGACTTAGCTAGATTATATTCAAGGAAAACTTTTTTAACTGAGTTTTCAGGCAATGAAAAATATAGATAGAATATAACGGTAAATTTCGCCGACGCTGTCAAAACAAAGATAGCTCAGATAGAAATCGGTTGCTTCGAAAATCGGTGAAACCACTGTTCGAATCAGAGTGACAGCAGAAGAGATTTTTTTTTTGTGCAAAAATGTTAATTTTATAAGACAAACCTAATGGTTTATTTTAATTTAAAAATGTTTTTTAAAGAAACGAGCTAGACTCGGTCGCCCAGGTACTATTAATAGCAGATTATAAGTCTACATTAACTCCTTAAACATCCTTTTTATCTTAAAAATATTGACATGTAAAAATAATACCTGTTAAGAAATCTTTAGGCTGTCCAACATCCATCCAAAACCCTTGCAATTCCATCGCGTGTAGCTGACCATCAGTTGCCATAAATGGAAAGACTTCCTTCTCAATAGACATTGGACGTAACTCTATTCTGCTTAACACTGAAGGATTTAAAATGTACATTCCTGGTGGAAAACAAATGATAATGAGTATCATGAAATGCTACATAATTTCACAATAATTGAATAACCTTTAATGATCCAAGACTTTCTAAAGGATACAACTACAAATGGAAAAAAAAAATATTGGAGCATAACGATATAACTGTGCTGTAACTGACAGTATGCTTAGTGCATTCCAAATACAATGGCCATCATAGTGAGATCTACAATTTATTGTCAATTTCAACTGCTATGCCAGTCTGCAAGACTCTTGGGTAGCTGGATTATATACTGAATGCTACTAAGACATGACAAAGCAAACACGCATCACTGTGACAGTTATCCAGTCAGATTCAAATATCCTCTTTGAATCCATATTCTAACTTTCTAACTACAATCATAAATACAAATGTTAATTTGATTTTTAAGCTTTCATGCGTTAACTATCCAACCATGTAGTCCCATGGAGCTGTTAAGGCCTTATAATATGATAGTTAAAAAAAATCCAACTGACCATCATTAAATTTTTATACACTTTGTCAGGGATGGGGAAAAAGATATAATAGAGTACCAGAGCATCCCGAAAAAATGAAATGTTCCCTAACCTAAACTAATTGAAGAGAAATAGCAAGCAAAGAACTCCCACTCCTGCTTAATACAAGCAGCCACAAAGTTTTAACTATGGTTACAATAACTGGAGATTTGGTAATATATTGTCACCATGGGTGATATGAACTGTCCAACTGCATGAATATTATTGAGCTATTGGTTTTTACGCAAATTAAAGGAGTTTAGCAGGTGCTAATTTGGTATTATTGGAATAACACAGGTGTGGGATCATTAATTTACAACATTATTGGAATAACTTTTGGCACTAAATGTGACAAGTAGCTACATTACATAGCTATGACAATAGCATCAAGTTAAAATAGAAAATTTGATGAAGTGGATATTGAGATATTTTTTTTATCGAACTGACTACGCTATTGACCTAGCAAGGTCTTAACAGCTTCACCGGACTACTAAGGCGAGCGCTTAAGACACTCAGATGATTTTGATTTTGACAACTAGCTCAAGTGTGCGTGGCCCACCTCGGCTTGGGTTGTTGTCTGTTTCATGCAATTTGCGACATATCTTTTTTTTTAACGTGGGGAAATCCCTCATGGATATCCACCTCCCCGGGGAGAGGTACCGACAGACCGTGTTGTTGGGGCGGCAAGGGATCGTTCTAGCTAATCAACCTTGTAGAGCCGCCCCAACGGTCCGCCCGGCGGAAGGTGCTCGCCGGGCTCCTACCTATAGAGAGGCAGACTGGGTACAGACCAGCTGCCTCCCTTCGTCCGCCTGACCTGTGCAATGAAGGGATGAGCCTCCCGGCTGCATAGCATACCCTCAGGTCCAGCTACGGTGGTAGGAGGAGTTGGGCAAAGCGCCGTCTCCTCCTGCCGGTCCTCCGTTGGTGGAGACGGCCACTTAGAGGATCTACCTCGCGGACCCTATCATGGCGCATGGCAGAGACCAGACTCGGCAGCGCCAAATTCCCCCCTACCGCCGCCGCTAGAGTGCGGCGCTGTCCCTCCCACGCAACACACTCAGAAAGCATGTGCGGTGTCTTCCTCAGCGCCGCACACGTGACAGGCGGTTGTCGGCTCCCTGCGAGCGATCCGGTGCAGGTACCACCCGAAACAACCGTGCCCGGTCAGTACCTGCACCAACCCGAACGTCAGGGAGCCCCAACTCCTCCCTATCCATTCTCGCAGGACCGGGCGGACGGCGTCGACGGTGTACGTCCCGAAACACGCGTCCGACACGTCCTGCATCTACGTCTCTATCGCCCCCTCCCGTAACTCCAGCCTTTTAACCTCTATCTCCCTGGGAGCCAGAGGCTCCCCACTGCGTTTCCTCACCGCCATGAATTCATACACGGCGGCGAGAACTCCTGTTTCCAGCTCCCAAGGAAAGGAGCCGGCGAGCATGAAGGCCGCCACCGAGGAGAATTTCGCCACATATCTGAGCTAACCTAAGCTACGTATTCATACTTATATGTGTTATTGAAACATGTGTACCAGGTATATGTAGCTCGATAACTATTATATGTATTTTGTGTCAGATAAATATTGAGATATATTTGTGTATATCTGTATGCTGTCTTACTTAAGTACCCATAATTAAATCAATATCTATAGATATCTGTATCTATTATATAGCCATTAATTTTAATTTAGATTAATATAATTCATTTAATAACTTATTTTACGGATCCTGATAAGTTAACTACTAGAATGTAGACTATTTCCAAGACTCAACCAGAGTATACTTTGTAGGTAACAGGTTGAAATCACTATGATAGACCAAGAAGGATCTGTAAATAATAAGAAATATTTAATTGAATGCTTCTTATACATACCAGCATTAATTTTGTTGGATATAAACTCTTGTGGCTTTTCAACGAAACTCTCAATTACTCCATCTTCTTTGTAAACCACTACACCATATTTAGAGGGCTCTTCTACTTTTGTGACTACAATTGTTCCTTCCTGGAAATATTACTATACAATATGTATTCTGGTCAGAATATTATAAAATAAATGTTTTTGTTCATTCTTACATTATTGGTTTGTACTGTGAAACACAGTGACTTCATAAAAATATTATTTTACACAAAAAAAAATCCCGCATACTGTAAGCCATAATTTATTATTATTGAGTATTAAACTGCAATTCAAATATAGGAAGTGACTGACAGTCACTATTAAATTGTGTTTGATCCCACAAATATTGTTTTTTTACATAATTAGATAGAATATGAATATAATATCTATGGTTACCTACAGATTACCTAAATGCAAAATTCAATTCAGGATGATGTCATTAAAACAATCATAGTGTAAATATATCATTGTTGTCATTTGTATTATCAGATAAGAAATAGGTACCCACTTAATAAATATATATTTTTATCTTCGTAAATTACTCATAAAAAGATAAATACCAGTCTTTGATTTTCTATATATCTATACTACTATTATAAAGAGGTAAAGTTTGTGAGTTTCTGACATTGTAGGGGGTAATCTCAGGAACTACTGATCCGAATTGGAATTTATTTTAATGTTATATAGCTCATTTATCGAGGATAGTTATAGGCTATATATCATCACGCTAAGACCAATAGGAGCGAAGCACCAATAAAGAATGTTTAAAAATCGGGACTTTTTCCTCTTGAGAGCTTCCACTGCGTGTTAGCGTTAGCCCACAGTAACCATTCCACGTGAACGAAGTTGTGGGCAGAGGCTAGTTATTAATATTACAGTAAAAGTTTATAATTGAAACTAACAAAAATATGTCAGTAGAAAACTTGTAGTTTGGTTAACTTTACGGTAACATGCACATACATAAATCTCTCATATTTTTCATACACTGCTAAGAAGAACTAAGAACAAAAATAAGAACTAAAAATCATACCTTTCCATGACTTCTGTGGTATTTAGCAAGCTCTTTGAATGGGAAGTCACAAATAACATCAGAATTCAACACAAAGAATGGCTCAGAACTTGTGCTGAGTAGTTCCCTGGCCAATGCTAAGGGTCCTGCTGTGCCCAATGGCTCAGTCTCATGGGAAAATGTGAGAGATACACCAAGCTTCGACACTTGTTCTGTCAATTCCTTCTCCATATCTTCTGCTCTATAAGACACTGCTAGTATTACCTGTAATTGAATTCTTCATCTTTATTTACTATAAATATTTTGAATAAATTAATATTCTAATGTATTTCCTAAAAGTATTTTTTTTTATAATTCACAAGTTAAATTGATTGGGCCTTAATCTCATTTGACATTAGCACATTATTGACCAGTCAGGAGTTAACTCATAACATGTTTTTATTGTGAAACTGAGGAACAATGGCCAGTGACATAAAATAAATTGTAAGTATAATTAGCTATGAACAATGTGGACTAAAATAGTAAAATAGTAAATCTGTACAATTAGTTCTAAAGTACAGCTGCCAGCCAGTACACAAATGTAGGAGAATATTAAGATATTTTTAATTAAAGAGTTCTAACTAGCCAGGTTGGCATAGTAAACATCATTATGAAGGTTTCCTTCAACAAAGCTCAAACTCATTACAAAGATTCAAATATACATTACCTATTGCTATGTACTTAGAGTGTTTGGATATAGAAGACAAGTATCTCCACAACTAATGATTTATTTCAGAAAACTCTTTAACTAATAATAATTACCTGTGTGTTTCATAAATTATATTTAATTATTACAGTTTTTAGATGGTAACTTGCATTTGCGCTCGACTTTACCTACATTAATATAAATTAAACCTATCCTTACTTAATAGTACTTTTTTTCAGATGAAAATAATCATCTTTGATACTGCTGACAAACTGACTGCTGTGTGTACAATTTTAAGTAATTTAATGAGGTCCAAGTGGGATGGTGTAACTTACACCTTATTTTAATATTACTATTACTATTTATTTTATTTACTATTGATTTTAATATTACTACTTACCTACAATAACTCAAGCAGTTTGTGGTATTCAATATACTAGTATTTTATGTAATGAAGTAGAAATGCCTATGTCACCTTAAAATAACATCTTTTTTTTTTATCTAACTGATTACGCTATTGACCTAGCAAGGACTTAACAGCTTCACCAGACTACTAAGGATAGCGCTTAGGGCACTCAGCCGACTTTATTTAACCATTAACTTAAGGGTGCACAGCACACCTCGGCTTGGGCTGTTGCCTGATATGTGCAATTCCCGACCTATCTGAGCTGATCCAAGCTAACTATTCATGAATATATGAGTTGTTGGAACATATATATGTACGAAGCATACATACCTCAACAACTCTTGTATATATTTCATATCAGATAATTTTCTAAACTATTTCAGTTCGATAAGGGAAAGAAACAAAACCCTTCCACTATCAAGTATAAGTGTGTATGCGTGCACATCTGTGGGGGTGATAAGTGTAATGTTGTTGCAGTGATGTAAGATTTTGTATGAGTATCACGCAAGCAGCACACTCAAGGGCTCCACTCCAAGGGAGTGGACCTAAGCTTGAGCCACTGCCGAGGGGGGGCCTAATCTGATAAAGAACATCTGAATAATATTACAATTTAGGATTTTAGAACAAGACTAGCTTCTGCCCGTGACTTGTCTTCTGGTCTGCATGGAATAGTTACTGTAGGCTACTCTTAGTTGCAGCGGAAGTGCTTAAAACAAAAAATAAACCGTGAATTTGTATCATTCTTCATAGGTGCTCCGCTCTTATAGGTCTTAGCATGATGATATTATAGTCTAGCCTTCCTCGATAAATGATTATCCAACACACACAAAGAGAATTTTCAATTCAAAAAGTACCTAAGATGAACGCAATCAACTAAACAATTAAACGCTCCAGCTTTATAATATTAATATATATGTGCATAACAGGCATATTCTGCACTTAAGTAAAAAGTATTTCTAAGCTTTCCCTTGTCTAATTGAAATTTAAAATATGCTGTAGGAAATATTTCAGAAATTCTATGCTTATAGATATGCAAGGTCTTGCGTACACGATGCCCAGCATCGAGTTTTATCAGATTGCAGCTCTCAATTAGTAGCATCAACCAATTACCTAATTCGGAGTACGAAATTTTAGCATCTATTATCTATAGATTATGAGGTTTACAAACCTGGGTAACACCAGCATCAACTAAAGCTTCAATTTGATGCATGAGTATAGGCTTGTTGGCAAACTCCACCAGAGGCTTCGGCCTACTTAGTGTTAGTGGTCTTAGACGAGTCCCATATCCACCAACTAATATTAAGGCCCGAATTTCACCCAATTTTTTATCAGAACCACACATTTTGTTCTAAACAATTTCCTACAAAAAATACGTTTATGTACGACACCTTGTAACAAAACGATAAATCGATGTCGATAATGCTTGAAAATATTTGTTCACCTATGACAAATGATTGTAAAACAATGTAGTTCTCGTAATGATAACAAATTTTAAATTTGTCTTTACACTATTTACCTACTACGCGAATACAAGAACACGTCCACAGAGTACCCTATATAAAACACGTCACTGCTAGTGCTGCCAACTATGTAAATAAACTCAAATTCATTATTTCTTTTAATTTGAACTCATAAATACAATTTCCGCCAGTCAAATCACCCAGAGAAGAAACTTTTTATTGGTATAATCCTAATAAAATAATACTTTATACCTATAGTATATAAAATAGTACTTATCTAATTATAATTTTCCAAATTAAGTTACTAAAATACATAAATATACCGAATATAATATATGATAAACATATATACTTCGAAAATGCAAAAATTGAGCTAATTGTCATCAAATTCCCAGATTAAAAAAACCTTAACAAAAATAAATAGTTTATTCTGCAAAGACCTTAAAACATGTTTTAATTAACTTTGTGACATAAATAAATTTGGGCTTTCGTACCAAATTCCTATGTTCCACGTTTAAACAACTGATATTATAAACTTACAAACTAATGTTATAAACATATTATACATATACAACAAACTAATGTTATAAACATATTATACATATACAACAAACTAATGTTATAAACATATTATACACATACAAGGCAACAAAAATTTCAAATTGAGAGCACTGATCATTGCTTTTCATAATTAGAGATAAAATACAAGTTCCAAATAGCATCGATATTAATTTTCAGATACACTCAGTACCGATTCTTATTTATGAAACATTAATTGTAATAAGTGGATTGATTTAAATTTTAAGGTAACAGTACATTTCAATGCATTATTTGGAATTATTTTAGACTATAAAATTATTCTATATCTATATATTACATTAATCATATTCGTTCGGTTGCAGTATATTTACAAATTGTCATTATTTTCTCCGTACTAAGGTAATAATGTAATGTTTTTAACATTACAGTATATTTTAAGAAACATTTCCTGTGACAGTTTTTCAGACCATAATAATAATAAATATTTTGAAAAGCTGTTGTTTAAATACACCACGGAACAAAGAACAGAGAGATAAATCTTCTTTTTCTTTCTCGTAATTACAAACTAAACTTTTGGTTGGTTGGTGACACTGGTACGCATATGAATAAAAACGTCACTTACGTAATGGCTGGCAGGGCTGCTTAGGTTGACCTGTCAGTGTCACTAAATTATTTGGTACCTTTTCTTCTGTAGATAATTTTTCTGGTTAAAACAATGGCGGTTCCAGTTCGAATTTTTTCGAGATTTAAAGGTAAATATCTTTATCGTTTTCAGTACATGCATTTTTATATAGGTACGAGGCACAGTGTTTTAGTCATTTTGAACAATGTATTTCGATATTTAATTAAACTGATATAACCTTGTAATCATTGATTTCACTTGTAAAATAAAATCAAAATGCACATTTGCAATCGAATTAAAATATAACAAACATCTAAATGTTCAGGTAAATAATACAGTTACGTATTTCATTACGTATCATTGTCGTTTCAATTAGACCTAGCGTAACCGAGACCTTCATCTAAAAATACTTTTTCTATCCCGTTTTGATAATATATTTCTATAGCATTGAGCTGTATGCCCTAAGAAATGTGTATTTAAGCGATACACACTTTATATCTATAGAACTTCATTCAGCATTATAATGGATCAATAACAATCAATGTGACCTTTGGTACTAACATGTTTTGATTATACATTTAATATTATGAGTAAGATTTGCTATTGATATATCTATTTCTTCTACCTATAAAAAGTTAATTATGTATTAGAGATTGTGTAGTTTAAGAATGTAGTTTTTGAATGATTTATATATCAATGCAAATGTGTACTTTTTGCATATAATTATAATTGTTTTGTTTTCTTATCAGTATTATGATTTATGAGATTAAAGATCACTGATTCTTTAATTACTGAGGGTTTATAACATGTATTTTGACTATATTGTATATTTTTTGTGTAGATAGAAATTTATGAAATTTGGTTTAAAAATTGGGAATCTAGTAAATTATGTTTTATGATGAAAAAAGTTATAATCAATTGATTACATTCTTTTATAATGCAAGTGTACTGTATAACAAAAAAAAGTGAATTATAATTGATGGTATATTAATATTCTCTATAAAAAAACCCTTAGATGTGCTACCATTTTTACTATAAAAAGTGTTTGAGATTATTGAATGAATGAATACTTTATTGCACTTTTTGTTTATACACTGGCAAGCTTAATGCTATAAAGCATTTTTTTCCAGCTAACCAGTGATACTATTATCAAGTAAATAGTTTTGTAGGTGCATATAAACAGAGGTCAAATATATACACATATAAAAATAAATAAATAATAAAATAAATACATAAATATACTCATACACATACACAATAAACATACATACAAATATATAATGATTACAAAGATAAATAAATATATATATATATATATATATATACAGCAAAGATTAATTATAAATATATACTGTAAAATCATTGATCTTGAGATCAGTAATATAAATATACTAAAATATAATTGTAGCAACACACATGATAACAGAAAATGGTACTGTGTGTCCTAAAAGAATACATAATTGATCAAGGATATTATAAAAATAATAATCTCTTTTTTCTCTGTATAACATCTAACAAAGAATGATTGTTTTACAGATGGGCTCAAACTCAGCAATGTCAGATTTGCAAGTGGAAGTGGTAACCCATACGCTGAGACTCGAAAGAACTTAGTTCTCACAAGTGAAACTAAAGTTATCGTACAAGGGTTCACTGGTAAACAGGGTACATTCCACAGCCAACAGGCTATGGATTATGGAACCAAGATTGTTGGGGGTATTTCACCTAAGAAAGCAGGACAAGAACATCTCGGAAAACCAGTGTTTGCTACTGTGAAGGAAGCAATGAAGGCAACTCAAGCTCAGGCATCTGTCATCTATGTTCCTCCTCCAGGTGCAGCACAAGCCATTTTAGAGGCAATTGAAGCTGAAGTGCCACTTATTGTATGCATCACTGAGGGTGTTCCACAGCATGTAAGTGTTTTAAATGCCTCAATCTTTTATAGAAAAATTGTATTTAAGAATGTTATTTGTATCTATAAGCATTTAGGGATTGAAACACACTCTTCAAGGCTGGCAACACAATAGCCATTTAACATCAGATGGGATGTCTGCCTGTTTGCTGCCTTTTAGCATAAAAAAAATTAATGCTATGCTTGATTCTCATTGATGACATAATGCATATGTGTTACTTCCGATAGTTGATTCTGTCTGTGGATTGATGTGACCACTTATGGTCAGATGGAATAGAAGCTTATATGTTACCACACTACTATATATTTCCTCATATATATAGTGGTGATAGTACTCATCTTTGATTGGGACTAATGAGTTACTACGATTTACCATATAAATATTATGAATCATAATAGTGTAATATGTAATGCTGTTTAGGAATACAGACTTGTGAAAGGAGATAGTAAGGTTTGATGTCAATGAGCATTCTATTAGTCCCTGAATATAGACAAAGAGTTATGTAACATTATCTCTCTTAGTGGTAACAATATGCACTTGACAATGGTGGCAAATTTGATAATATTATCAGCTAAGCACTCCAGCCCCTAAATTTGGTCCCTTTAGTTTGAAATTTGCTAGAAAGATTATATTGTGCATTACTCATTAAAATAGGTGGTACCCCATTTTTGTTCTTTTGGGAAACCCTTTTGCTGTTCCTGAGAACTGTGTGTTTCAGTTAATAGTAGGCTCTCTTAATTTTTTAAATTATAATGTGACTACTACTTAACCCTGAGATTCCCTTTACCAATTTAAAGTAACTCTTATTAAAGTTTATCAACACTGCTTAACCCCCTTCTAGAATCTTGGTGATGTGTGGTCTAGATAATACCTATAGATATCCTAGTCTTCTATCCATTTTCGTTATTTTGAAAAAGCTGCGAATCATCCCAATCCGTTAGTGGTATCCGCCGCAAACTATGAACCCGTACCTAACGCTGCGCGTTATAAAAGACGTCCGCGATGCATTTTTACCGACCCTCCTGATTTAATCACGTCAGCGAACGATCAGTACCAGCCTGTCCCTCGAAACAGAGCGTGTTCACGCCTACGCCCGCGTAACCACAGATCACGCCGCCGTGGTCTGGGAGTTAATTTCGCTCCCCCACACCCGATTAGGCCTCCCACGGCAGCGGCTCATGGTTAGGCTAGGTTCGATCCCTCGGTAGGGAGCCCTTGAGTGCGTTGCTTGCGCGATACGGTGACACACAAATATACATCACTGCTACAACACTACACGATCACCCCCACACACGTGCACGCTTACACATGAAAGTGGAAGGGTTTACTTTTTCCCTCATCGAACTGAAAAACTCAATTTTCCGATAATAAATATATGGAGGAGTTGTTGAGTTGCTTGGTACACATATACGTTTCAACAACTCATACATATATGAATAGTTAGCTAGGTTAGCTAAGATAGGTCGCGATTTTGCATGCAACAGGCAACAGCCAAGCCGAGGTGTGCCATGCACCCTTGAGCTGGTTGCCAAAATAAAATCGGCTGAGTGCCTTAAGCGCTCGCCTTAGTAGTCCGGTGAAGCTGTTAAGACCTTGCTGGGTCAATAGCGTAGACATTTCGAAAAAAAAAAAAGAATCTATCCATTTTCAAAGATTACGCAGGATTCTTCAATTCTATATATAAATAGATAAAGAACAGATTTAAGTATATCCTCTTTCTTTTCTCAACTTAGTTTTTTTTTTTGTTATCAGTTACTGTAGAGTTTTAGTGTTATGACTTAAAAAAAAATTTTTTCTTAATATTAAAACTTAGAATACATGGAATTATGGTTCGATTTTAACTACTAAAGTACCATTAGTATGTATAAATTTATAGATAATATCAATTCTTAAGGAAATGTCATAGTAGTTTTATGACATTGTCTGACTTTGTTATGTTACTTGTCTTCATTTATCATAGTAATAATAAACTGTAATGTTATCTCTCTCTATACTTATAATTATGCTATGTGTATGTATTTTTATTTCCAATTTAGTATTGCATATTATCTCTGTGAGGCTCAAAGCACAGTATCTACCCACCCCCATTGGTAATTTGCCTACCGTGATATATTGCTATTTTAAATCATTCTAAGTTTACTACACTGAATATTTGGTAAATAGGTTTATAATGTGTATTTGCCACACTTGATATTGGCGTAAATGCTTACATAGGCAGAGGCCATACTGAAGTAAGAATAAGAAAGGAATTATGGTTAATTTCTTCCACATATCATATGTGTTTAGTGTTTTTTTTCTTTTTCAACTTTTGGGATAATGACGTGATAAACTAATCTCAGTGATTGATTGAGTCATCTCTGATATCAATATACTTTGCCAAATAATATTAAATATAACATAATATAGTATATTGCATTTTAAATATTTCACCTTGTATAGGTCAATACACATATAATTCAGTTCTCTCAATCGACACAACAAATTATTCACTTAGAAGAGAACTGGTTATGCAACAATGACCTCAATTCATAAACTATGTACAATAGGCAATGGGAGTCAAATTTCTAGCACATCATCTATACCTCTATACTAATATTATTAAGAGGTAAAGGAGTTTTGGCAGAATTTTAGTCTGTCTTGTAGTGCTTTTTATATTTTATTTATAATCTTGTGTTATTTGACTATATTTTGTGAATTTGGTGGTGTTTTACGTAATATAGTTAGTTTATTCTGCATAAGTTAAGTGAATGGAAAATAATACTACGGAGCATGAAAGAAGATGCCAGAAAAACTCCCTGGAATGTTCTACAAGGGATCCACCATCTTGTTAGAATATTGATTCAAACTACGCTTAATATTGAAATGATCGTACGACGCTTGTAATATTATTGACTACGTGACAATGGCAGTACTAATCTGAAAGTTGATTGCCAAAACAAAAAGTAAAAAAAAGAGGTAAAGTTTGTGATGCTGTAGGGGGTAATCTTAGGAACTACGTGTCCGATTTGAAATATTCTTTCAGTGTTATATATATATAGCTCATTTCTCGAGGAAGGTTATAGGCTATATATCATCACGCTAACAATAATTGGAGCTGAGCACCAATGAAGGATGTTTCAAATTGTAGTTTTTTCCTCTTGTTACAATTGGATATTGATAAAATTATTTGTTGTAAAATTCCCAATAGAGGACAAGTTTTATGTAGTAATCGATTTATATTACATTCAAATTTCGAATTCAAAATTATTTTTGATTATTTATTACTCATCTAGCCCTTAACTAATCAACTGGTAATCAGGTAATTTTTCATACACATTATCAAATCAACCCAAAATGGATACAGGGTATATTTCATCTCGATAAAATGTACTGTTTTCAAGATAACCGACATTACAGAAAGTGATTCCTCGTGCAAAGTATATTATATACACGTACATAAATATTATAAAAACTAGCTGCGCCCGCGATTTCGTCCGCATAAAATCTTGTGATAAAATAGCGATTAATAAAGGCATCTGAATATATGAAGTACATTTACTTATATACTTTTCTCTAGTTGTTAAGTCGCGTCGTCAATTAAAGTACAAGAACTTTTGGTAGACTGAACCGATTTTAATGAAACAAATGCTAAATGTTACTTGAATATATGTTTTAAGGTTTTCCTCAAAAGGTTTTATCATGCACGTAGTATCAGCAGTGATACATGTTCATACAGACAGATAGGCATTTCTAAAATTGATTGAATGTATTTTATTTTTTATTCGTAGACACCACAACAATTTTTTCTACAAAAATCTAAAAATCTGACATGTTACATTTACATTATTATTGTATGTAATAGATACTTTACAAACTTTTGATTAAAATATTTTTCTCAGGACATGGTACGTGTAAAGCATGCTCTACTCAGGCAAAACAAATCTCGGCTGGTCGGCCCCAATTGTCCTGGCATAATTGCACCAGAGAAATGTAAAATTGGTATTATGCCTGCTGCGGTACATAAACGCGGGTGCATCGGTGTCGTCTCTCGGTCTGGCACTTTAACTTATGAAGCCTGTCACCAGACCACAATTGTAAGTTAATGAATCAACTATACATCTATACTAATATTATAAAGAGGTAAAGTTTGTGAATTTGTGATGTTGTAAGGGGATAAATTTAGGAACTACTGGTCCGATATGAAAAATTCTTTCAGTGTTATATAGCTCATTTATCGAAGAAGGTTATATGCTCTATGTCATCACGCTAAGACCACTAGGTGCGGAGCACCAATGTAGAATATTTCAAAATTGTTCTTTTTTTCCTTTTAAGAACTTCCGCTGCGTTTTAGTGTTACTCCAAAGTAACTATTCCCCACAGATGAAGTCGCGGACAAAGCCTAGTTATGTAATAATGCTAATTGAAATCAAAATATAAAGTTACAACTTAACTTTAGGTATTCTTTGAATATTGAATAGATAAATAGAAGTATTTGTGTTAAAATAGTTTAGTTTAATAAGTATTTTTAATTTTTATAATTTAAAACTTGTAGTGTCTTCTTATGAATATTCTTCCCATCTGTTGAAATTGTTTTAAAATTTAAAAATTACATTGTTAATTTTTAACTACACAGTAGAGATAGAGTGCATCCTAGTAATTTTATATTTTATATTTAAATGCACTATGTTTATTCAACAGGCAGGTTTAGGACAAACACTTTGTGTCGGAATCGGAGGTGATCCATTCAATGGAACTGACTTCATTGATTGCTTAGAAGTCTTCCTAAAAGACCCAGAAACAAAAGGCATTGTACTTATTGGTGAAATCGGAGGTAATGCTGAAGAGTTGGCCTCTGATTATCTTACCCAGTACAACACTGTAAGTTTTGAATCATTAATTAAAAAAAAATACTCCTTAATTATCAGAGAATAACTTACTTTCCTGTGTTTATTTTTTATTTTGTACAGAGCAAAAAGGTAATACCGGATGAAGTTCCTGGAGGTTTATTATTTATTTCATTAATTATCAAGTAATATTACAATGGTACTGTACATTATAAAATTATTGTATTGTAGAGTTTCATTGAGATATTTGTAGGTTGTCGACACCAGAGAACATATATAATTTTTGAATATACTCATTTATATTTAGTTACAGATATTTATAAAAAAAATCGGAAATAGTCTTAAATCTCAACAAGATCTTGGTAAAAATTTTTTTTAGCTCTAAAGACAATAGTCACATTTTCTCATATACAATAATATCACTTTTCAATAATAATTATTTATAAAATGAAGTCCTTAGATATTCAAAACTCTGTGTATTTTGTCACGATTTATTTTTATGTATGTAGGCAATAAGTTACGATTTAGTGGTCTTGTATATTTACACTTTATATATAAAATATATCTCAATGATCATAAAACACTATTAAATTTGATTAATAAATGCATAAATAAAAAACATGCCTATAACAAACCTTGACAATATTATATAAACTTCTGTTTCGGTCAAGTTTATTTCGCGCATTATAGTTTAACCAGATGCAAAGTAATTTAGTTACACAGTAAGTGGAACAGAATGTGTGAATGGATTTTAACTCATTGGTTACATGTTGATGTAAACATGTTTAGGCGTGGGTACATAAACCTGATTGTTGATTTGACGAGATGTGGTGACGCAAAACACGAACTGTGCACTATTAACGAAGTACTCAAATACATTTGCAATCCTATCGGTATAAACATAAGATTAAAATTGTTTAATCGACCACTCGTTTTACGATTGCTACGCGGCACGCGCCGACGATCTAGCGCCCTTTGATAAATGCCGCCAAACACACCGCACCTGCAGTTAGTCGAATTTTTGTATTTAATAAAAATAAATGTTTATGCAATAAAATTAAACACACATTATTTTATGCAACAGATTTGTAATGCTTCATTACATTATGTTTGCATTTTTATGCATTATGTTGTAATCTTTTCATTATGCCATAACTGATTCCTGTCGTAATCTGTTATTTTATGCATATAATTTATACAAAACAATTTCGATGTTTCACATCTGCCAGGCGTCCTGTGACGGCTCTTTTTTTTTTAAACTAGATAGGTATTAAATTTGAAACTATTTATGATCATTAAATGAAGTTTATTATTATTTATTTAGAATAGAGTAGTAAAAAATTATTCCATTGTTTTGTATGAGATTGTGAGGTAATATTACTTATTATTGAAGTTGGTAGCAATTGCTCCTGAAGTAGTCCTGACTAGTCCATCATAATTAGAAAAAGTTTCTGCTACTAATGTTGAATTTATTCTAATATTGATATAATTTAGACAATGCTTAATCGAAATCAAAAGTCTCATTCTGTTACCTGTCTGTTTCAGGGTCAAAAAGCAAAGCCCGTGGTATCCTTCATAGCGGGATTGACAGCACCTCCGGGAAGGCGAATGGGTCACGCCGGTGCAATCATTTCGGGAGGGAAAGGAGGTGCCATGGATAAGATTAAAGCTTTAGAGAAAGCAAACGTTATTGTCACTCGCTCCCCGGCCAAAATGGGTGTCGAGCTCCATAAAGAAATGAAACGACTAGAGATCATCTAAGGAATGTTCTTTATATTTATTAAACAAAATATATGTTTAATCTGTATATGAATTAAGTGGTTATATTGCTGTTATTTATTTTCGTTCCTTATTTCAATGGGATGACGTACATTTTGATTGGAACATTTCATCTTACGACATTAATTGTGACCAATTTTTGAGAATATTTAATTTTCGATTTAATTTATTTAAATCTTTTTAATATAAGCTGATAAAAACGAATGTTATTCCTATTATAATTAGTACTATAAATCATGTCACACAAAATTGTTAACAAAATCACTTAGAATTAAGCAATTCCTGTTATTATTAAAAACATCAATAATATTTGAACATTATATTCGATGTTTGGAGATTTTATTCATATATTCTGCATACGCTTATTGTAAAAACATAAATAAATGCATAGTATTCGTGTCTATTATTTATTTCCTATTTACACAAATAGATATTAGGAACCACTTTTTTTTTAATTACCAAAATTCGTACAATAGTTCGGGCACAATATTTATGCCGTAAATAGATAAATCACAAAATTGTTTTATTAAAATTTGATTTCCATTCCTAAACGCCAAAGGTAGTAAATAGTACAAAAAAATATAATTCAGAACAATTAAATTGAACATGCAATGTATTTAAAATTGTTTTACCCGGTATACAGAGATGATTGTTTGCAGACATTAATTAATTCACATAATCTTTTTACATCAAAACCCATTTAGAATGGTGCGTAATTTTTTGCCGTTAAAATAATAATTTGTTATGGGGCGATATTATGTAACCTCACACCATAACTTAAAAAGCTACTAGTATTGATTTGAAACATGAGATTTCTAATTTGTGATTGTTTCTAGTAATAATTAGCAGATCTAAGTTTTTGTGGGCATACATAAAATGACCAAGAATGTATTGGGAGTGCAAAGTTAATATATACAACATCCTTGGAAAAGTGTTTCATAATTCGCGAGGTTTCATATTATAAATTGCTCGAACCGACCATTCTTGTAATATGTATGTACCTCCAATGCCAACATCAAGGATGAGGTCCTTGAATAAACTGTTTACAACAATTATTATGCCCTCATATCCAGATCAAATTCATTTTTACGATTTAGTTTTGAATTTTCTAAAATTTAGACACTACACGGTGCTATTACAAAAAAATTAAACACGTTTTAAACGCTAGCTTAAAACACTCCGTGAATGTTCGCAGTCTTGCTCTTTTGTCTCGCTTTGGTTAGGTTAGGTTACACTTGCGAAAAAAGGATAACGCGATCTTGCTTCGGGCGAGCGTGGTGCATTTCGTACGAAACCTTTTTTAAACCAAGTATTTAACTTTTTTGTAATAACACCGCATATAGCGATAGCGAGTCTATTCGACACATAATACCAACCTAACCGGTAGTTTTAGCACACGATTGAGAATTTATTGTTATTATTAAAAATTACATTTAATTAAATAGTATTAAATAAAAGTTTTCTCTTTAATTACAGCAGTGATAAATTGTGAAATGATTTTAAAGATATTACTATACGTTATTTTTATAGGATATAAACCAAGGGTTCCCAATCTTTTGGAGTTTATGATGTCCTTAGTGGCTTACTATTAACAACATTCGACAAATTAAAGCTGCAATAACCGTAGTCTTACAACCTAAGCGTTACTTAAGTACATATTTAATAAGTTTGTCACAGTTATTCTATATTCTTTGGAAACTAAATCCCAGGTGGGTAGAAAAGTAACAGTCCTTGCCATTATTTTCACCACTCAAAATGTAGATACGCTGAACGCAAATATAAGTACGAATTATATGTATACCATTGAGACAACCTTAGGATAAAAATTTAAAATTGCCATAAAACTTACTTTGTTTTGTACTGAACTCTTGACCTACGCAAAAGATCGAACTTAAGGCTATGTTCAGAAATATATATACGAAAATCAGAAATATATATATATGTAGGAGTTACTGAGGTATGTATGCTTGGTACACATATATGCTCCAACAACTTATATATGTATGAATAGTTAGCTTAGGTCAGCTCAGATAGGCTGCGAATTGCACGTGTCGGGCAGCAGCCTAGGCCGAGGTGTGCCGTGCACCCTTGAACTAGTTGCCCAAATAAAATCGGCCGAGTGCCGCAAGCGCTCGCCTTAGTAGTCCGGTGAAGCTGTTAAGACCTTGCTGGGTCAATAACGTAGTTCGAAAAAAAAAGCTATATTCAGCAGTGGGTAATAATAATGACGAGGACTTTACTTAAAAATTATAAACTTAAGAACACAAATTTAAATGAAACGATTAAATTAGTAATTTTTATTCTGTAGTTTTTTTCGATATAATACTATTGAAAGCGTCAGTCTATCACATATTCATTTATATTGGAGTGGATAAAAGATCTTAATATTTTTGAGTCGTATCAAAATATCAGAAACTATGATTAAGTGCTTAAATTTTTAAATGATTACATGGGTAATTTTTATTCGCTAAAACTTCTTGATTTTATACTATTGACAGTAACAGTCTATTAAATGTTTATTATTTATGAGTGGATATGTTTTAACATAAGTTTTATAAAAATATAACATTCAACTTTTATCTGTAATATTAATTACTAAATGGGTTTAATTAACACTAGCTGACTAAGTTTCTAAAGCAAAAATAAGAGAAAACAATATTCTTTAAGACATTACTTATTTTGTAATTCCCGTAATAATTTACTGAAAGAAGTTTTATGAGAGGCAAGACTGGTAAATGCCAGAGGCTTTTTGTTAAGGAGATGAATGCTCCATGCAAACTTATTTGTATATTCAATTACTCTGAAAAACTCAATTCTTGCAAGGCACCTATTTAAAAGTTGATCAGATCTTCTCATATGCTGACAGTATTGTTACTAAGTGTATTAAAAATGAAGCATTGGGCTACCACTTGTTATTAAATCTTTGCTGGTCTCTTCCGCCTCTGCCATTAAAGCGACCTCTGCCGCGTCCCCTGCCATCACCACCCTCATTTTCCCTCCTTATTTTCATTGCTTCAAATCTTTGAGCCATTTTTTCTAACTCATCTGGAACATCTTGATTTGCTTCTTCAAGGATTTTAATGAGACCGCGAGCATGTGCCCAATCTTTTTTAGTAATAAACGAAAGGGCTACTCCAGTTTTCCCAGCTCGACCAGTTCTACCTACCCTGTGGACATACTCTTCTAAATGCCGTGGGAAATCCAAATTTACAACATGTGTCAAATCCTTAATATCAATACCCCTTGAAGCGACATCTGTAGCTATTAATATATTTACTGTGCCATCAACCATTTCTTCTAAAGCTGCTTCACGATCAGTTTGATCTCTATCTCCATGTAGTGACTGGCAATGAACACCTTTTACTGCCAACTCTGATGTTATGTGTGTGGCTGTGATTTTCTTGCCACAGAATATAATAACCTTATCATTGGCATCCATATTACATAGGAATTCAAATAAAGCTGCATCTTTCTCGTCTTCCTCAAGAAACACAATTTGTTGAGTAACAGTGTGTACTGCAGCTAGATCTAAGGATCCTACGTTTACTTGTATGGGGTCTTTCATATATGTTTCAGCAAGTCTTCTTACTCCTGGTGGCCAAGTTGCTGATGTCATAACAGTTTGACGATCAGGTCTAACATCAAATAGGGACTTCCGGATTTGTGGTTCAAAACCCATATCAAGCATGCGATCAGCTTCATCAAGAACAATGTAGGAAAAATTGATAACATCAAGATGCTCAGCTAATACTAGATCATTCAGCCTTCCTGGAGTTGCGATTACAATGTCAACACCTTTAGCTACAGTCTGTATTTGTTCTTTACGGCTTCCACCTCCGTAAATACAAACAGACTTGATTCCTCTATAATAATATTTTGATACTTCTTTGTTTATTTGCAATGCCAGCTCTCGGGTTGGTGCCAAAATAAGAACTGTTGGTCCTGCTCGCTGATCCCTAGGAATCATTTGTCCTTCTATATGAATCAGTGCTGGCAGTAAAAAAGCCAATGTTTTACCCGTGCCTGTCTGAGCAATACCAATTAAGTCATCACCTCGTAAAAGTATAGGCCAAGCCTGGCTTTGAATAGGAGACGGTTCTTTGAAATCTTGTTTGTATATTTCTTCTAAAATTTCAGGGTAATACTGAAAAGCTTGTTCAAAAGTTACAACAGGATTCGGGATTGGTCTCAAATCAGGTCTGTCTTCAAAAGTTCTCCTAACTTGTATATCGTGGTTAGCCTTACGCCATCGTTTTACCTCTGCAGGTGGCATTGCCCTAATAACTGGATCTTCTTTATAAAAATCCTTTATAATAGGAGGTAACTTGTCCCATCTATCTTTCTGATCTCTGTCATAAGAAGCGTTGAGTTTTTCCCAATCAAGAACTTGTACACCATTTTCATTTACTTTAAAAAAATCTCCTGACTTACTGCTCTGAGGCTGAACAGCACTGGCTTGTTGTGCATTAGGTTTCTGGTATTCAATTAAGTCATTAATCAGTTTCTCCGCTTTAGAAATAGCATCATCGGTTCCTGTCAATGTTACATCTGTGTCATTACCATTTGAATCACCAACTTGTATTCTGGTTTCGGATTCGCTTTGAAGCTCACGTATCTTGGAACCCCCTTTGCCAATAATACGGCCGATGGTTTGCGAAGGCACACATAGAACCTTCTTGTTAGAGGTAGTACTTTGGTTATCGTTGCGTCTATTATTAGTATTTTGAGCATTTCCATGTGATCTCCAGTTGGATTCGTTACTACGCCCTCTACTCCCTCTACTATTGTTGGATTGATACACCCGGGTATTATAGTTAAAAGTTGGTGTTGGTTGCTGAACAACTACCGGCTCGTTTTCAATCCAATCATCTTCATAATCACCCATATTTTTGACGATATAAATGATGAGATAAACGTTGAATTGGATTACTCGCTAATCGGAGATATCTGAACAGAACAAATGTCGGTAATGAATATTTTTCCTATATAATGAAATACTGTGTGCACTACAACCCAAAGAGTATGTATATGTACCATTTACATTTTACCGCAATTTGTATACATAAACTCTAAACTACAGAGTACAGACTACAGAGATGCGAATACTTAGAGATGAAAATTATTGCTATTTTTACTTAGCACGCCAAGTGTGAAATGCATAGTTATATTTCGCGCGCCATAACTGTTGCTATAATTATAAAGACCTAAAAATCGTACTGCACGAAATAATATTGATTTATCATATTTTCTTCTTCTAAGGAACAGCCTCAAAATATAACAATTATTGTTATAGTAATTATAGTATTTCGCAATGATTGTTGATATCTAAGAACCGGTTTATAAAAACCTAATGTTATAAGGAAATATATTTTAAGAAAATTTTGATAATCATATTTAAAAAAATAAAATTAAATAGTTATGAGTTCATCAAGGTTGCCAAATAAAATATTAATTTTACAAAGTAATTTTAAGATTTAATGACAAAAAAAGAAGTTTTCAATAAGTGTATCTGACTTTTAAGAAATCATTTAACTTGTGTACCGGAAGCAAGCTATATTACATTCGATGCCATTAATATCACACACAATAGCGTCATACTTGACTTAAGAATTTGAATAAAAATTAACAATCAATATATGACCGTTTAAATTCCCTCCTGTTCAACTTTTTTCAGCTACTCTTCGTGAAAATGACGTTATGGCTTGGGCTGATCTGCACAATAACCCCGTTGAATTAAATCAAAGCAATTATTAGACATTAGAAAAGGGAAAGTCATAGTTCGCAGCTTGATCTGAGGCATCGCATTACCTAGAAATTAATGTAGCTTTATAGACTGGAAAGAGGAGCATTTTTTGCATTTTTTGAGACGTTGTGCAAAAATAAAATACATATCTGGCTGAATAAACTAGCATTTTTAGCGAAGAAAATCAACGATGATGATTATTCAACATTTTCTTCCGGGACAGTTATCCTCCTTCATATCAGGCGATAAAGTTGTTAATTATGATGATGTAAAATAAAAGTTAATAGGGGACTAGCTGTTTCTGAGTTTTAGCGAGACTAACAAACAGCAATGCATTTATACACTGTATACATGGGAATTATAGATGATACGAATTTCACAGGGACATCTAGTAGATTTTATTAAAAAACATGTTCTTTGAAAAAAATCTTGTTTCCAAGTCATATGATGGATATTCCTAATATTCATTACTTATGTGATTATCGTTATTGATGCCGTTAACAGACTTCACAAATATAGCCCATACCTACTATATATTATCCTTATATTATTTCAAATACGGAGATTATAGAAAGTACTATCATAGCATAGAATTTATGAATACTCCGGTGAAGCTGTAAAGGCCTTGCAAGGCCAATAGCGTAGTCGGTTCGAAAAAAAAAGAAAGCATAGAATTTATAATCAATATCGTCTCTTTTAAATTTACTTCTGACTTTAATTTTTTATTTCCAATTTAAGATTTGGATAACGAGGATATCTTTTAAAAATTAATTTCTTCATTACTTTGGAAAAAGTTAGTTCTTATCTGAATGCATTTGAAAAGTGACATGTTGAATTGACAATAGTTTAAATAACATCGTTATAGATAAAGAATTACAAAAAATCGCTGTTTTGCGCATCTCTATTTATAATAGCCCGAATGCGTTAGCGATTGATAGACAGCTAGTTGCTATTTGTTACTCTGTGGGAAGTTGTTTCAGTTGTTGAAAGGATATGAACCATGGGGATTAATGTTTTTAATAAAAAATAAATGAACGATTGGTTAAACGACGTTACAAAATGCATTCCGTGATACAGCTGTATTAGTTGACATACTAGAAACCCCTGCGGGTCCGTCAAGATGAGCAATTGGGCAAGAAGGATGCATCGTCGAGCAGCTACATTGAGCAATGTGGTTACGTCTTGCGGGCATCCTAATTCTCTGCCGTATCCTAGAAGACTTGAAAAAGTTAAATTCGGTGTTCCATTGCATGAAGTTTGTAAAGAGGACATACCTGGGCCATTGCTCGTTAGTATCTTTGAAAGCCACTGAAATTAGTCAATTGTTCAATATCTTCAGTACCCATGGAAACAGTATGATCTTTTGTTTGCATACTGGTTGTATCTGTAAGCTGTATGAATACTTTTTTGTAGAATCTACATTTATTATCTTTTTCCGCGGAAATTTTGTGTTGAAGTGAAATATTGTGTTGATGGTGTGTTTTAGTGTTATTATGGTAAATAAATTGAGAACGGTGTTCAGGTGCTGATACTGAAGTTGAATAAAGAAGCACCACTGCGCCGCGATGTGTTCAGAGCGCCTGGTCATCAGGGTGCTATGAAAAAGCTAATACATTTTCTTCAAACCGGAAGACTTGTCAATGTCGACAACTATTCAGTCTATACCATAGCTAGTGTCTTAAAAAAGTTTCTAAGGTAAGGTTCTTTTGTGTATAAAAAAGAAATCACACCATATTATAAAACAAAGTCCTGTGGCACAAATGTCTGTCTGTTCACGATTAGCTCAAAAACTACTGAACGGATTTTCATGCGATTTTCACCATTAGATACAATGATTCACAAGGAAGGTTTAGATATATATAATTTTTCTAATTTTTTTTTATAACTTGGGATAATGTCCACCTGGTCAGCTAGCTATTATATCTATAAAATTCCTCTCTTACAAACTTTTATTTGTGAAAAATTAACATAAGTAGGTATTTTTTTCATTATTTTTGTGAGATTGAGTAGAAATAGCAATAGATTATATCTGTTAGTGATAAAGCATATGATGTTGTGGTAATGGAAGCAAATTTAATAAAAAAAAAGTCAAATGTTAGTTATAACAATTATTATCTCTAAACTAACTGATTATAAACGCTGAGTGATTGCTGAGTTAAGAACATTTATTTAATTAGGGAGAGCTATGTTACATTGTTTTTTTTTTTATATCATATACGAGGCAAAGGAACAGATGGGTCAACTGTTGTAAAGCAATCACCGCTGTCCTTAGACACCAGCAACCCCAGAGGAATAACAAGTGTGTTACCAGCCAGTGTTTTGAGAAATGGAGAGAAAGGGAGAGGGGTTATAGGAGATATAAAGGGAGAGGGGAGAGGAGAGGGGAAGGGAGATGGGTCTCCGGTGCTCTTGCTGACCGAAAAAAACGAAACAATGAAAGCACTGTTACTTTATGTCGGTTTTCTGTGAGAGGATGGTGCTACCCCGGACAAGCCGACCCATTCATGCTGAAACTGATAATAGCTTCAACATGGCTCTACCACCTTATATGTTTCTAGAAAATCTCTCTTTTGTTGCCTACTGCTTAGTTCTTGTTTATAATATTGTAGGCATAATTAATACTTTGAAATGTCTTCTATGTATATGTACTATTTCTCCAATATAGTGATCCCTTTATAGGTCTACACTTGTACAGGGGTCACTCAAAAACTGTTGGATAAATTTCAATAAGTTTTTTTTAGATTTACTTCTTGGAGACCTTATCTAGAGAAAAAATTATCAATGTATCTTCATTTAATATGGTTATTGAAGTTTTAAAAAGCTATGATTTTGATAAGCAAATCACATTCTGTTTAGTGTTGATGAGGCCATGTGGCATCCCTCAAAAAGAGGAAACTTAAAATTATTCACTAATTTATATACTATAATAAAACTGTAACAAGTCGAAATCTGTACATTAAATATTTTTTGAAAATTTTAATCAGGGTAGACTATGTTATCGATATAGAACCCAAAAATAATCTTTTTACAATTTTTGTCTGTCTGTCTTTCTGTCTGTCTGTCTGTTTGTCTGTCCCTATGAACACGCATCACTCTGAAAGTACTGAACCAATCTTGACGAAACTTGACATAGTGATAACTAATATTATGAGATTACATCAAATATACTTTTTATCCCATAAAACGCAAAGAGTTCTCCAGGATTTAGGATTAAAGTCTAGAATCTAAGCCCATATTACTCTGAAAGTACTGAACCAATTTTAACGAAATTTAACACAGTAATAACTGATATTACAAGGCTATATCCAGGATACTCTTTGTCACATAAAACGCAAGGGATTCTCAAGGATAATGAAAAACAAAAATTTTTAGTTAACGTAACTAGACTTTTTTGCGACACCTTAGTACAAGAGCCGTGAAACGTTGGAAGAGCAAGAATTTTAGAATAGCTGGTTTTTTAATATATATTTTTTATATCAAAGGAGGCAAACGAACAGGTGGGTCACGTGATGTTAAGTGACCACCACCGTCTATAGACACTAGCAACACCAGGGTTGTCACATGTGCGTTGCTAGCCTGTATATGAGAGAGGGGGAGGATAAGGGAAGGGAAAGGAGGAAAGGGGAAGAGAGGTAGGCCTACGGAGCACTCACTGACCGAACAAATCACTACAATGCAAGCAATGTTATTTCACGTCGGTTTTCTGTGAGAGAATGTTATTAGCCCGAACGAGCCAACCCATTCATGCTGAAACCAGTAATAGCTTCAGCATGGCTCTACCACCTACACAAATTATCAATACACAATTTCAGCCACCTGGTAGCCGGTTAACGTTGTATTTTAATGCGAATTTTGATTTAATTAACTTTGATTTATGAATAAGTTTAGGAACATTTTTTTTCAGTAACTTTTAAATGCGTTTAAAAACATGAATTTATCACATTCAGACACATTTCCTTATAAACAATCATATGCCCGCTGATATATTTTATAAATAAAAATAATTAATTTCTCACCAATTATTTTTTTCTATAGCAAAGAACAAATTTTATTTTATTAAACATTATTGATATTAAGATTTCAAAATATACAATAAACAACGATAAACGTATGACTTAGGACTGACGCCATCTTAAATATATACGTCGATAACATACGCTGCCACAATTATCGCTATCTTTATCGTGCAGCCATTTTTTTTTTCGAAACGTAAATGCTGTTGACCTGGAAAGGTCTTTACAGCTTCACCGAACTATTGAGGCGAACGCTGAAGGCATTCAGCCAATTTGGATGTTTGGGCGACTAACTCAAATTTGCACAGCACATGTCGGCTTGTGCTGTCACGCGTGCTTCAACAACTCTTATATGTATTTTGTGTCGGGAAAATTCCTCTAAACTATATAGGATAGGATCGGATAGGGAAAAATAAGGGTACCGGGAGTGAGGCTCCCTGACGTTCAGGCTGGTGCAGGTACTGACCGGACACGGTTGTTTCGGTTGGCACTTGCACCGGATCGCTCGCAGGGAGCCGACCGCCGTCTGTCACGGGTGCGGCGCTGAGGTAGACACCGCGCAGTACACTCTCTCCGAGTGTGTTGCGTGGGAGAGAAAGCGCCGCACTCTGGTGGCGGTGGTGGAAGGGAATTTGTCGCTGCCGGGCGTGGTTTCGGCCATGCTCGGCAGCGAACAGGCGTGGCGAGCAGTGGCCTCCTTTTGCGAGGAAGTCATCTCGCAAGGAGGCGGCAGAGAGGGCCCGTGAGGTAGATCCTCTAAGTGGCCCTCTCCGCCAACGGAGGACAGGCGGGAGGAGGCGGCGCTTTGCCCAACACCTTCCGCCACCGTAGCCGGACCTGAGGACATGCAGCCGGAGGGCTCATCCATTCATTGCACAGGTCCGGTGGACGAGGGGAGGCAGCTGGTGTGTACCCAGTCTGCCTCTCTATAGGAAGGAGCCCGGCGGACCGTTGGGGCGGCTCTATAAGGTTGATTAGTTAGAACGATCTCTTGTCGCCTCAACAACACGGTCTGTCGGTACACCGTGATCCGTGAGAGCCGGACATAACCCACCCTCTCCCCCGGGAGGGTGGGTATCCATAATGGATTTCCCTACGTTAAAAAAAACGGGAATAATAAAGGCAGATCTCTTTGTCGTTTATTTCTCTGAAAAAGAAAACCAGCGTGTAAGCGGTAGGCGTGCACGTGTGTATAGGTGATGTGTGTGATGTAGCAGTGATGTAAGGTTTTGTGTCACTGTATCGCGTGAGCAGCGTGTTTAAGGGCTCCACGCCTCTGGTGTTATCGTGCAGCCAGTACTGCACTAAACTATAGTTATAGCTAAGTTATTCTATACATATCTTATTTTTATAGCAATAAATCGGTCTAAATAATGAGTAAATAAGTGATTTAGTCTGAAAGATGAAATTAGTACTTATTTATATCTAAATATAATACTAATAAAATTACTGCTATTCCAACATAGTTTGAAATAACTTTTATTTTTATTTCCAAAAAAATAGTATCAAGCACATTATTATCAATAAACAAAAAAATCTTTCAATAATAATTCTATTTTAATAATGTTTTAAAGTTAGTGAAAAAAGAAACATCCTAGAATTATTTAAAAATCAATATTTTTGTCTATAAAGGTACGATATGCATAAATAAACGCAAAGCTGGCACGTTCCTCGGATGAATATAAAGATATAAAAAACTGGCTTGATTGATTCTTTACGTTATGGCCTTTATCTATGTAGGCAATTTCGCCAATATCAAGTGTGACAAATACACGTTATAAATTTAATGCCAAATTTTCAGTGTAACGTATAATAATCTACAATACAAACAAACATAGATGATTACCAAAAGGTGTCGTGAGTGGTACACTGATTATTTAAAAAAATATATTGGAAATATATATAAATTCGTTATCGAAACAGTTTCTAACTCTTAGACAATAGTTACAAACAAATGACAGTTGACGCTTCGACGCGATGTTTGACGCTTCGACGAGGTGTTCATATATTTTTCTTCAATACAATGTAGTATAAAAAGGTTTTAATAAAAGTTGAAGATAGTTATGATAAAGTAAGTCGTAGAGATGCTTATTTAGCTTTATGTAGGTTAGTTTTTACCTTAATTGAACCTGGTAGATGATGCTAAGAACGGGTTCTAGGCTTATTTAATAAAAAGTCACATATAATCTGGGTATATGTTTGAGTGAGTCCGTGGATAGTTTATATTCACGATTGGAAACGGTAGTTGTGGCTCCAATCGGATATCAGTTTTTTACTTTCGCGTTTAAAAATGCAATTGAAACCAGTGATAACCAATTTGGTGCAGACGAAGTTGCACGGGTCAGCTAGTATATTATAAATATCTTTTATCAAAGAATACTTATTGTTATACTACAACTTCATCTTCATCTCTGTATTTTTTTTTCAAATCAATTTTTTTTTACATACCTATGTATGACTTATTTTCTTCGTTGTGGCAGTATCTTTGTTTTATTTATTTTCTTCTGTTCTGCAGACTCTTGTTCCTTATCTTTTTTCTCTTTCTTTTTTATTGTGCACGTAAAAAATCGTAAGGGTGAGAAACTTTTGTTTTTTTTTTGTTAACTTAACTATTTTTTTTAATTTAAACTAACAACTTACTATTTTAGAGTGGATTCTTTAATGATGTTATTGCCTTTATGGCGGTTTCATTATGAACCCTTATGGTCCCGTCTTTAGGTTATAATATGTGGCATTACCTTACTTATAAGTAAACTCTCTAAAGTTTAATTTGTTACTGAACTGTTACTCAAACACCTAACTTTGGTATAACTTTGACATGTAGGTTATCTATATGGGAAATGAAAAACCACAAGACAATATGTATTAAAAGGTTGCCCTATCTTAATTGATAAGCATATTACAATGAGACTTGACAATGTATACATTTTTTATCAAAGTATTCGTAGATAAATTGTATCGATCTAAATCAATTGAGGAACTCTTTGTCAATTAAAATTTACTTAATATTTTTGCATTATTATTGAGAATATTAGGAAAATAAATATTTTGTAATAACTAAGGATAGTTTGCATCAAAACCTTCAAAGAGTACTATTCTGTACTTTTATAACTAATTAGATACAAATAGTTCCATACATTCTTAACACAACGAAAATTATTTTTTTTTTAATATATGAATGGCCTGCAACAATGTTTTTTGAATTCAATGTATTACGATAGTGTCAGTCTCTAATATATAAAAAAAAAAACAATGGCTTAATTTATTACCATACACCAACCATACTTAAGTTCTCTTATTCCAGTATGGAGTTGCCAGTTTTTAATAAAATTATTGTGATTCAAAATTTAGTAAATATTCCACAGTAAATCGGCAAAATGCATACCTTTTTACTGGTGATTAGATGTTTAAAAGATTCTTGAAATATATTTTAAAATAAGTTTTTCTTATAGGAAGATACCTGGTGGTGTATTCGGGCGTGAAGGTGAAATACAATTATTCACAGCAGTGGAACTACCTGAACGAGAACAAGTAAATGAAATACGAAGGTAATTTTTCTTTATCGAAAAATATTCCAATATTATTAAGCAATTATAAAAGTATACAGTTTGAGAAATATGTTAAAAAACTTGTAAAAAATGTAAAAAACTTATATTTATACAAAAAAACAAATACCGTCAAGATTGGAAGCTACCCCAAATATACGAATACAATTGTTGGACATAATACCGAACTATAAAATAATTATTCATGAAACAGTTTCGTTGATTACATTAGAACTCTAAGTCAAGAATAATGTGTTTCAGTTATTTTACATACTAGCCTCTGCCCGCGATTTTTTTCGCGTGGCATAGATACTTTGGGCTAACACTAACACGTAGCGGAAGCTCTCAAGAGGAAAAAAAATCTGATTTTTAAACATTCTTCTTTGGTGCTCCACTCCTATTAGTCTTAGCGTGATGATATATAGCCTATAACCATCCTCGATAAATGAGCTATATAACATTGAGGTTTTTCGAATCGGACCAGTAGTTCCTGAGATTACCCTCTACAACGTCACAAACTCACAGACTTTATCTCTTTTAATATTAATATAGATTTCTTAAAAAAATGTTCTTATATAAATTTCAGTTTTGATTTGTATTCATTTATATTGATATGGGGTTCCATAAAATAAAAAGTATTTGGTTGGTGTTCCCTTAGCTTAGGAACCCTTCTTGTAAAGGACGACTATGGTATTAAAATATATGATTTTGGTATCAAATCACTCAATATAAAAGTCTATAAAAATAAACTCTTTGTTTTTTACCTGTTTATGGTTAATTCGGAACCAATAAAATATGCCATATATTTAATCTACAGCAGGACATAGACTATTTCTCATCTAGAATATATCAAAAACTTGAATTCACAGACAAAGCTATGGTAAAAACCTAGTTTAAGTATATGTAAACAATATAATAACCCTTATTTGCTTTGACAAACCTCTTTTGGGAAGTAATTGTCATGCAAATGAATGTGAATAATATAAGCGTAGAACTTATGAGTTAGCACATCTTCTTGTCATGTGTCTAAGTGGAACAATTGAATGATTGTTGTAAATATTTACTTAGTTAAATGTAGTTAATTATTTTAACAAATTGAAAAGACACATGTGTTAATTAAAATGTGTTAACTTCTAACTAATTGAAAATACCTTCCTTGAATGGATATTTATCCATATCCTTTGTCAAATATATTTCATAATATAGCTGAAGAATCATAAAAATATGACCAAGTCTGTAAATTTTATGGTTTATACTACCAAACATCTTACTAATCTAATTTTATTGCAAGTTCGATGTGTTAACAAATTTGCACCAAGTTTTTTGTTTACTTATCGATATTCCAGTTCGTAAAAGCAACAATTTTAATAAATAAATGAATATACATAACCCTGTAGCTTTGTTGTTATTGATGATATGAAAAGTTTTACAATAACTTTTTTATAGAATTTTAAAAGTACTACAAATTGCCATTTAACATTTTTGTCTAACTCTTACAGTTTAGCTAAAAAAAGGCAAAAACCGGAAAAATTTGAATTACAAAGCTGTATAACAAATCAAATATTTAAGATAGAAATTCGACACTACATATTTTTTTGTACCAAGTTTAATATTAAAAGAGGATTATTCATTCGTTTAAAAAAAATTTTTCACCAATTGCAGGACAAAAATTAATAAAAACCATGTTTCCCATGTTATTTATACGGAAAAACTTGAAGTTCGATGGAGAACCTCTTAGAATTGGAATTATGAGCTCCGCTTTTAACACGAACTTCTTTTTTTTATTTTTTTTATTGAAGCATGACATAGTGACTGCACTACGCCTGATGTTAAGCATAGTACAATCCAAAAACATCGGCAACCACCGAGAGACAGATTATCCATTGCTGGTCGCCGCTGTCATGCCGGCCATAATGACGAAAGTCACCCGGTACTGGATATGCACAGGCTGATCCCGAAACGCGACGCGCAGAAGCGAGTCACTATGACAGGCTTTTTCCCCATATACATGGTGGTTACGACCCAGTCGGGTTGTAAAACCCTACCACCCCGCTTTCGCCATTGCCTCGTTCGTTATTCAGCAGGGTGCACCGCGTGCAGTAGAGGTTGGCTTGGGTGTCTCAAGTCTTAAGATGTTACGCGACACCCCTTACACTTCATTGGGACATCTGTGATATTTTGGACTGAAAGCAATATATATATATATATATACATATATATCGTCATTTTTTGGCACACTCTAACGCTATATGAACTATTAAAATAGTATTTTAACTTATTTTGAAATGACACAAGTGTCTTGTAAGTTATCACAAGATTAAAAAAAATACGCACTATAAAGAGTTAGAGTTATTAATTTGCAAATTCTTAATGATACATAACATAAATAATTTATAACATAGTGCCTGGACGACCGAACCTAGCTCGGTTCTTTAAAAAACACTTTTAAATTAAAATAAACTATTAGGTTTGCCTAACAAAATTTTACCGAAAAAAAATATTTTAAAAAGACCAAAGTTAGCATTTTTTCGCTAAAACAAGATATTAAAAAAGATATCTCTTTTACTGTTCGATTCGAACTGAGGCTAGACGGATTTTCGAGGTAGTCGATTTCCATCTAAGCTATTTTTTTTTGACAGCGGTGCCGAAATTTACCTTTATATTCTAGCTATAGTTTTTCATGGCTAGAAAACTCAGTTAAAAAAAGTTTTCTATGAATGAAATCTAGCTAGATCGATTTATCGTCCCCTAAACCATCTGCATACTAAGTTTCACGGAAATCGCTGACGCCGTAACATATTTCGATTAAATCAATTTGTTATTAGGACCTTGTTCGATAACCTTTAAAATATTCTATGCGGTATGTAAATATAACGCATATAATTGCACCGTTATGTCGCGGTTCGCCGCATCAAGCTGTTCATCAAAATTCCGGTCTCATGTCTATAAACAACCATTGTTCCTATCCATAACAGTGTTCGTATTGTCACATATTCTGAAAATCGAAACGCCCGACGATCCGTAGCGCCGATGTGCACAGTGGTAAACTAATTTATTACTTATTCTATGGTTTACCTTTGTAATATTATCTAGGAGTGTATAATATTAATTATTATTAATACCTTTAAACGAGCATATATATATATTGGCATCATTTGCAGACGTTACCGTCGTCCACATATTGGTCCAGGGTGGGATAGTAGCCTTTAGACATTAAAACCAGCTTGACATGGTGCTTGAACGGAAAAATGATAACGTGCATGGGAGTTTGTTATAAAACCTAACCTAAAAAACTGTTATTGGTCTTAGGCAGCCTCAAACATGGAATGACCAATTTGATATTGTTTCTTGAGTATTATCACGTCGGTTTTCTATGAGAGGGTTGTGTTACCCCGGTCGAGCTGACCCATTCCTACAGAAACGAGTAATAGCTTCAGCGTGGCTCGACCACCTATACATGTTATTGGTGTGTTAAATGTTATTTCGTAGAAAAACGTTTATATTTGATTTTTATCGGTATAAATTAAAATTACGTTTGGGTGATGTAGATTTTACTCTTGAACTAAGTTGCGTGTTTCGCCGTGTAATCGAGTATAAATGTTTTATTTTAGAATCAAATATTTATTGTTTACATAAATATCCGGGAAAATTGTAATTGACATCATAACATACATTATATACGTTTTTTTTTCGAGTATTCATCATGTCAGTTCGATCTAACATTTTTTTTAATGCGCACAATTTAACTTCGAGAACAGTTGTAAAATTATTAGTTTTACACGAATCATAATTTTTTTTTTTTTTTCGAAATGTCTACGCTACTGACCCAGCAAGGTCTTAACAGCTTCACCGGACTACCGAATCATAAATGAACGGAAGTGGTTCATGAACAATAAAATTATACGGAAACAATGGGAATTATAATTTTGTTACATTTAATTATTACTAATCATCGTGCTTTTGAACTAATTCTCGGTTATGTTAAATTTCTATGACAATTCAACAAGTATTATAAACGTCCTTTTGGATATACATTTTGGTTCCTCGAGACGAGATGTTTGAATGAGATCCCTTTATTCAGAAGTGCAGTTAGTATGCATATATGTTAAAGTAAATTCGTTCCTAAAATAATTGAAGTAAAAGTTTTTATGATAGGGCTTTGGAATTCTGATCGGCAACCTTTTTTGTATGACAAAAAATGGTGGCGATAAACATAGTGAAAACATCGGTTCTCGATCACCAAAATGAAACAATGTCGAGCGCGGTTGGTACTCAGTTGGGTGACCGCCTGAGAACACTGCGTGACGCGTAGGTTTTTTTAGAATTTTTTAAATTAAAATGTTACCTTGTAATACACAAGTTTCACTTCTATCGGGTGTCTTTTCGACATATGCTATTTTTTTAAGCGTATCGAATGAAAGACATGGATCCTATTAAAGATGTCTATTTCTTTGATACGTGCACCGTCTATATGTTACTAACGTTTGCTCGCGACTTCGCTCGCTTTAATATAGTAGATTTTACTATCTTTCGAGAGCTGTATACATATTAGAATGAAAGTGTTATATGGAGTTTTCTATAGTCCTGAAGATCGTAATAAATAAAGAAACATTATTTTAAATATTATATAGGAGTCAAACGGAGAGACGGCTCACCTGATGTTAAGTGATCACCGCCATCCATAGACACCAGCAACACTAGAAGAGTTGCAAGTGCGTTGCCAGCCTGTGTTTAGAGGAACGGAGGAAGGGAGAGAAGAAGAGAGAGGAAGGGGGAGATGGGCCTCCGGCATTCTCACTGACCGAATGAAAAGCAATAATGCAACCACTGTTACTTCACGTCGGTTTTCTGTGATAGGGTGGTACTACCTCGGACGAGCCGACCCATTCATGCTGAAACCAGTTATAATTTATAACTTCAATGTAGCTCTAGCATCTACAACTACCTACTACTACAATATCTACAATTCATTTTGCATTTATAATATTAGTTACGATAGGGTAAGACATTCAGTAAATTATACCAGATTCGAGATACAACATATTCAGATAAATTATTGTTGCGTGTTTAATGGAAATTAGTCTTTTTTTGTTATGATACGAAAACTAAATCTATTTTTTTTTTAAACAGGCCTTCATAGTAAAAGGAACTTTTTGTTTTAACATCGTGTTTCTGGTTTCACAATTCTGAATTCAAATTTAATGACCATTCATTGAATAATTAGTACGTGACTAATATCGACGTGATCATTCAAGCGTTAAACTAAATTTACCTATACATTATTTATTTATATTAATCTTATCCCTGACACAATGCTATTTTTGTATCCTTGCTTGTAACTCGAGGTAAATAACCCTATATAATATACCAATTTTCCTCTTTATTTTCCTGCTTAATTAAGCGTTAATGAGCCATTGAGTTGTAATATCCCGGTTGTTTAATTACTATTTTTTTATCGTCCTTTGTATATTAGGTATATAGCAGTAGTAGGTAGTTTTATGTATTAGGTATATTGAAACTGTTTCATTCTTTGAATATTCCGTACAATTATTCCTAACACGTGTGACAAAATTAATTGTTGTTGAATTCAGTTAGAGGTTTACGATTTTGGATTTATTATATTGCAACACGGTTGATAATTTCCAGATTAGACCCCCCTCGGCAGCGGCTTAAGCCTAGGTCCGTTCCCTCGGCGTGGAGCCCTTGAGTACGCTGCTCGCGCGATACAGTGACACAAAATTTTACATCACTACAACAATATTACACATATCACCTCCACACACGTGCACGCATACACACTTACACATGAAAGTGGAATGGTTTTTATTTTTTTTCCTTATCAAGCTGAAATAGTTTAGAAAATTATCCGATACGAAATATATATAAGAGTTGTTGAGGTATGTATACTTGGTACACATACATGCTCCAACAACTCATATATGTATGAATTAAAATCTTAGCTTAGGTTAGCTAAGATAGGTCGCGAACTGTATGTATCAGGCAACAGGCCAAGCCGAGGTGTGCTGTGCACCCATGAGCTAGTTGTCAAATAAAATCGGCTGAGCGCCTTAAGCGCTCGCCCTAGGAGTCCAGTGAAGCTATTAAGACCTTGCTGCGTCAATAGCGTAGTCAGTTCGAAAAAAAAAGGTTGATAATGTAAATTGTTTTCATGTCAGCCTATCCACTATTACTAATACGACAGTATTGTTTGTTACGCTTTCACGCCGTAACTAATCAACCTATACATATAAAATGTTGTGTATAAGTTGTTAAGGTACAATAAAGGACATGGGGTGGCCTTCAACTAAAAAAATGTAATGTTCCGGAGGAATAGGTCAAATTACATTAACGTGATTGAAGACGCAAGTTAGTACGAAGTTATAACCATTTAATCATACATAAATGTGTATAAAAAATATTCCAGTAATTTGTTTATATTTTTCTGTGTGTCAGAATCATAGACAAATGGTATGTGTATATTAAATTACTTAAAATGATAAAAAGTACGATTTCAGTAATTCGAATTTCAAAGGAGATATGAAAAATTCCAGTTTAGGATAGAATTGTTTTTTTTTTCTTCGAACTAACTACGCTGTTGACCTACATAATCTTAGCAGGGACTACAGTCAAGGATTGTGTTTTATTGTTCATTATGCTACCTTTCTTTGAGTAACATAGTTGTACTAGAAAAATATTCTTCGATGTCACAACGAATTCTAAAGGTACGTATATATTTCTGCAATATTCTTAAAGTGTTGTAGTAGTCCGGTAAAGCTGTAAAGGCCCGTCAGGCCAATACCGTAGTCAGTTCGAAAAAAAAATAAATTAAAGCGTGTGCTTATGTTTCTTCGAGTTTAGAGTTTATCGGTGTTATTAAAAAAAATAAATACTTGCTTTAAAAAGCTTTCGTATTAAATGCACCGCGCTCGCCCGAGGCAAGTCCGCGTTATCCTGTTTTCGCAAGTCTAACCTAATCCTAACCAAAGCGAGACAAAAGAACAAGATGGCGAATATTCAGCAAGCGCGGTGTTTTGTGCGTAAAGGTGCTGGTTCAAAGGGGGGGTTTTTGCGAAATAAGGGATGCGCACTCACCGGTGTTGATTCTGCTGGTTTCACTTCACTTCACTCGCGGC
>JACEII010000023.1:4122154-4165457 GCA_014332785.1 Antheraea mylitta
GCCTCCCACGGCAGCGGCTCAAGCCTAGGTTCGATCCCTCGGTAGGGTGCCCTTGAGTGCGTTGCTTGCGCGATACGGTGACACACATATACATCACCGCTACAACACTACATGATCACCCCCACACACGTGCACGCCTACACGCTTACACGTGAAAGTGGAAGGGTTTACTTTTTTTTCCCTTATCGAACTGAAAAACTCAATTTTCCGATAATAAATATATGGAAGAGTTGTTGAGGCGTGTATGCTTGGTACACATATACGGTTCAACAACTCATACATATATGAATAGTTAGCTAGGCTAGCTGAGATAGGTCGCGATTTTGCATGCAACAGGCAACAGCCAAGCCGAGGTGTGCCGTGCACCCTTGAGCTGGTTGCCAAAATAAAATCGGCTGAATGCCTTAAGCGCTCGCCTTAGTAGTCCGGGGAAGCTGTTAAGACCTTGCTGGGTCAATAGCGTAGTCATTTCGAAAAAAAAAAGTGTTTAACTATTTTGTAATAACACCGTCGATATATGTATGTTCAAACTTAGATGTATACCAACGATTTTTTCAGACTACGCATATGATTACTGATTTTGGTGGGAAACACTAACTGCCGAAGCTAAAGGAAAACATCCTAAGGGATTCCGGAACTGAGAAATATTCTTTCTCGGGGCTTGAAATCGCTAATAAGTCGTATGCTGGTGTGTTAATTCTGCGTTATAATGTGCCTCGGAAAGAAGTTTGCCCTCAAACGGGATTTATAGAAGCTGGCATTATTGTTATTCTATACTACCTTTTACTTACGGCTTCGCTCCCTTTAGTATATATTTGATCTATCCCTCGGAACAGGACATTTTCCTGGATGAAAAATACACTGCATTTTTTGTATTCCTTAGAACGTTTATATAAAATCCTATAAATTATTGCGTCTTTTTAACTTACATTGGTTATGCTAGTTATGTATGTTAAGGAAAATATAGTATTTGGTACTACACTATAGCGTAGTTGATAAGAAGTTTTGTGGCCTACATCTGACTGTGGGTAATATGTGTATAACATAATTATTGTAGTACTTGTGATATGGTTCGTTGGACATCGATGAAGATTATGAGTTTTGAAGTTCCAAATGTTTTGTAAATGCTTAGGAAAAAAATTATCATTTAATTAGTTACAATCTAAATTATGAATAGCAGATTCATAGCTCACGACAATGCAAAACGAAATGCGTTTCCTTTTATATTTTTAACCGACTTCAAAAAAGGAGGAGGTTCTATGTTCGGTTGTATGTATTTTTTTTTTATGTATGTTAATCGATATCTCCGTCAGTTGTGAACCGATTTTAATGATTCTTTTTTTGTTTGATTCAGCTATACTCCAAGGTAGTCCCATATAAATTTGAATAAAATATTCAACCCCTAAGGGGGTTAAATATCGTTTATTTGATTTTCACCCAGTTCGTGTCTACGTATTTTCGTGTACTTGAAACCGATTTCAACAATTTTATTTGAAATTTGATAACTGGGAATGGTGTTCTTGAAATTAAAAATCCAACCATAAGGGTTGAAAATAAAGGGATGAATAAAGCTTATATAAATAAATGAACTTCCCCATAAACTAATTTTAATGAAAACTTGGAACAACCTGTTGTAATGATAAGAATATCATTTAATCAATCCTGAGTTGATCATGAAAATGAAGAATGGAACTCCTCAACGGCTTACAGCAGCTATCTTGTGTTTGGGTACATAAGACTCGTTTGACGAGGACTTACATGTGAGGTTATGACTGTTGAGGCAATTTCCGTGAAACGGACATTAGGAAAGACGAGGTTCTGAAATTCGTTCACAATCAACCTAATTTGACCAGTTGGAGCTAGTACGGTGTAATATCATGTTTGTTTGTCAAGTTATGAACTTATTTTATAATTAATTAGAACCAGATAAATATTTTTATACACACTAGAAATGGAAAAATAAAAATTTTTACAAAAAAAAATTGAACCGCCTTCGATATCAAAACCCATACGGCACTGAAAAGCGAAAAATAAATACATTATTAATTCAACCAAATAAAATAAAATATGAATATTTGCGCTACCTAATAATATATTGGAAGTCGGTGCCAACCTAAATTTCTAATTTGTTGTAGGTATAAAAAAGTATATTACACTATACAAATAGACGCGAGAGTGGACCTAAACGTTGTATGTAGATGATATGAAATATGGTTGGCACCGATTTCAAATATATTATTAGGTAGCGCAAATATTCATATTTTATTTTATTTGGTTGAATTAATAATGTATTTATTTTTCGCTTTTCAGTGCCGTATGGGTTTTGATATCGAAGGCGGTTCAATTTTTTTTTGTAAAATTTTTTTCTAATATCTTTTATAACGAGCGGTGCGAGTTGCAGTAAAAAGATTACTAGCACATAAACGTGAAAAAGGAGTTCCTACAAGTCTAAATAAAAATGTATTGCCAAATGTATATATTGCGTAACACTTTGGAACTGCTGCTCTTACTTGGCTAATTCTCTGTTAGTTGTCTTTGCAATTGTTAACACAAAGTTTATATGAAATGAAATATTTAACAAATCGTAGGGAATAGTGATAAATTTGGATTAAAAAATATCGTTTAAAAGGTAGGTGAGACAGAAGATAAGAACAGATGCCTAAAAATACGAACAGTTTGACGTTCGTTCAGTTGCCATTTCAGTTGATTGCGTGATGATACTGTATGTATGTATCCAGTCATGTTGTATGGATCTGAGTGTTAGGCTACGAAAGAGACAGACGAGAGAAGACTACATATTCTAGAGATGCGAATATTAAGATGAATGTGTAGTCTTACTAGAATGGATAAGATTAAATATGAGTATATGAAAAGAAATTTGAAAATAGCACCAGAGATAGAGAAATTTCGGAGTAATAGGTTAGTATGGTATGGGCATGTTAGGAGAAGAAATGAAAGTCATATAACTTAAAAAGTTTTTACTATAAAGGTGGAAGGATATAGGAGTAGAGGAAGACCGAAAAATATGGATAGACTGTGTGAAAAATGATGCAAATAAAAGATGAGAATACTGAGATGATATCTGACAAGGCATAGTGGAAGAGGAAAGCATGTTGTGCTTAATCTATTTAGGCGGGATAAAGGTAGGATGATGACGGTGGTACTGTTAAAGGAAAGTATGTAGGTAGGGTAACGTGCGAAGACATTTTTTATTATAAAAATTGTCCTAATTATTCTTGAAGTGAAACGTCACGTCAAAAGTCTTTTGGAGCAGTGTGAATTGTATATTAAGAAATGAAAACATAATGAAATAGAGATAGCTCTAAATGTATACATGGGTTTTAGGGTATGAGAGAACGAGATATAATTAATTTAAATAAGAACGAGATATAATTAATTTAAATATAGTTTCCCTATCCTTCGTCTAATCTATATGCGATGGTTCGTAGCGAGCTGCCTCCTCACTACTCTAACCGTCGAATGATCCATACACGCACTCTGCATACCATGGAGACTAGATTACATGCTGTATACTATACTTTAATGTACGCGAAATATATACAAAGATTGAAAGAGAGAGAAATGTTGAAATGTGTCTTTCTCTTAAAAAATAATTAAGCTAAAACTTAGCAAGAAGTGAACTTCTACTGCGTGCCAACTCACACTAAATTTTTTATGTACAGAAAGGTTACACAAACCTTGAATGATAATGCACAAAATATTTAATTAAGTTGCCGATAGTATAGCGAGAGCTTCAACTATTGTATAAAATTGAAAATGTTTATAATGGTAATGAAGTGTTTTTGTGCAATATAATTTCATAGTTTTTATGTTTCCTTCGTAACAACACTCTGTTTAATTACGCTCCTTAATTACGGTTTCTCGCGTGTTGTAATGCAACGTTATACTTTTATACGTCTTCACTTTTAATTATAACTGTAGTTGTATTAATATTACCACTTACATGTACTGCAAATCTTTTTTTTACAAGGCTCCGTACTTAGAAATGAGAGAGACGATAACTGCTTCTAGTATTATTATGACCAAAAGTTTGTGACTTGTTGTTTAAGGAAGAAATATGGCAATATAGTGTAACTTATTATACTTAGATGTGAATTAATGACTGCTAAGGCGAGCGCTTAAGGCACTCAGCCGACTTTATTTTGGCAACCAGCTCAAGGGTGCACGGCACACCTCGGCTTGGCTGTTGCCTGTTGCATGCAAAATCGCGACCTATCTTAGCTAACCTAGCTAACTATTCATATATGTATGAGTTGTTGAAACGTATATGTGTACCAAGCATACACGCCTCAACAACTCCTCCATATATTTATTATCGGAAAATTGAGTTTTTCAGTTCGATAAGGGAAAAAAAAGTAAACCCTTCCACTTTCACGTGTAAGAGTGTAGGCGTGCACGTGTGTGGGGATGATCGTGTAGTGTTGTAGCGGTGATGTATATTTGTGTGTCACCGTATCGCGCAAGCAACGCACTCAAGGGCTCCCTACCGAGGGATCGAACCTAGGCTTGAGCCGCTGCCGTGGGAGGCCTAATCGGTTGTGCGGGAGCGAAATTAACCCCCAGACCACAGCGGCGTGATCTGTGGTTACGCGGGCGTGGGCTTTAACACGCTCTGTTTTGAGGGACAGGCTAGTACTGATCGTTCGCTGACGTGATTGAATCAGGAGGGTCGGTAAAAATGTGTCGCGGACGTCTTTTATAACGCGCAGCGTTAGGTACGGGTTCATAGTTTGCGGCGGATACCACTAACGGACTTGAATGATTCGCGGCTTTTTCAAAATAACTAATCATAAGTGATTTTACGTACGCCCAGATAGAAGGGATCTCTAGGTCTCTATGGAGATCGACTCTCCGGATGTACCACGGGGCACCGGTCACTTTACGTAAATCGAGGATATGTTGAAAGACGTAAGTCCTGCGACTACAATCTCGGTGATAGAAATCTTTATAGCGTATTGTTAAGGGTATCTTTTAAACTCCCTTCTACTTGTCAATGGGTCCTTCTTTTGTACATATAGGTTTTAGCATTAGACTCCAACACATTATCATTTTAGACCAATGACTAATGTGGTAATTGCGTTAAACCTACAGGGAACAAGTTCTGCTTCCAAGCGTTGAAGCTGTCAAGTGGAACAAGTGCAAGGCTTTGGTTTTTTTTCTCGAACTGGCTACGCTATTGATCCAGCCAGGTCTTAACATCTTCACCGGACTACTAAGGCGGGCGCTTAGGGCACTCAGCCGATTTTATTTGACAATTAGCTTAATGGTGTACGCCACGCCTCGGCTTGGGCTGTTGCTTGATACGTGCGATTCGCGACCTATCTGAGCTGACTTAAGCTAACTATTCATACATATATGAGTTGTTGGAACATATATATGTGTACCAAGTATACATACCTCAACAACTCTTATATATATATTTCGTATCGGGTAGTGGATTCGGTCCTACGTCGATCAATGTGGTGTCCGAACACGCTATCAACTAAGCCATCATAGATTATTGTTCTCTTGTATACTTTTATCATTGCAATCTTTAGTAGGTGGTAGAGCCACGCTGAAGCTATTACTGGCTTCAGCATGAATGGGTCAGCTCGTCCGGGTTAGCACCACCCTCACACTAAAAACCGACGTGAAGTAACAGTGCTTGCATTGTTGCGTTTCGTTCGGTCAGTGAGAGCGCCGGAGACGCATCTCCCCTCCCCTCTCCTATCCCTTTCTTTCCATTCCCCCAAACGCAGGCTGGCAACACACTTGCGATTCCTCTGGGATTGTTAGTGTCTATGATCGGCGGTGATCGCTTAACAACAGGTGACCCGCATGCTCGTTTGCCTCCTATATGATATAAAAAAAAGAAAATCTCAAGATTATATCTCTAAATTTGCGTATCTGTTTTGCTATTGTGGCAAATTAAGTTTGTGGTTCGTTTCTCTGTGGTAATGAACACTAAGCAGTAATGGAAATCCATAATTAAATATTATAGTGAACGTGTTTCTTTGCACTTCCGTATTGTATTGACTGAACGCTACCACGTCTTATTGCAACAAAATCGTATGATTTAATTTACGCAAGGTGTACCTGTAAAAGTTAAATCTGAATCTAGTAATAGAAAGAGCGAAAATATTTTAGTCACTAAAACAACAAAAATAATTAATTAACGCGTCCTTTTTGGTCGACCGACGTTGGATTTAACTGGCAACCAATGATGGGTTTTGTTTAGTTATTTTTGTAGTTTTAGTTATAAACTAGCTGTGTGCCCGCGACTTCGTCCACGTGAATTCTTATGTAAAAAACAGTGGTTAATAAAGACATCTCAATGTATTAAGTCCGTTTACTTATCTACTTTTCCCTCGTACTTACGCCGCGTCGTCATTAAAATTACAATAACTTTTGATAAAGCGGACCGATTTTAATGAAACAAAGTCTAGGTTATTCTCGAAGATATGCTTAATGATTTTTTATTGTAATCTCAGTATTTTAGCAGTGATGGGTGTTTATACAAGCAGACAGGCAGATATGTATGAAAATGATTGAAATGTATTCTATTACTTATTTGTAGACACCTGCAACAATTTTTTAATGAAAATCGAAAAGTACAAACACGTTAGATTTACGTTCTTATTATACGCATAGAAGTGTAAAGTAACGTCCACTATAATATTTAAGTATTAATCCACCAATATCTATTGAACTCCCGCGGTTGATACCTCTCCGCATCTTATACATAAAATGCCCAGCCTCGGTAATAGATTTTAAAGAGAAGTTTGTTTACGTTTTGTATTTATACATTATATAGTAAGTACATGGGCGACCGAGCCTAGCTCGGTTCTTTAAAAACATTTTAAAATTAAAATAAACCGTTTACTCTACCTTATAAAATTAACATTTTCATACAAAAATAATAATAAAAAAATATATCTCATCTGTCACGCGGATTCGAACTGGGGTTACACGGATTTTAGAAGCAACCGATTTCCATCTGATCTATTTTTCTTTCGACATCGGCGGCGAAATTTACCTTTATATTCTAGCTAAATTTTTTCATTGCCTGAAAAGTCAGTTAAAAAAAGTTATCTATGAATAAAATCTAGCTAGATCGATTTATCGTCCCCGAAACTACCTACATACTAAGTTTCACGGAAATAGATAACGCGGATTCCGAGATTCTGAATATAATTATGCAAATATAAAAATATACCTGCTCATTTAAAGGTATTAGATAATATCAGGTATGTGGTATTATAAATGCGAAAGTGAGTATATTTGTTTGTTTCTTGTGTTTTCACGCATTAATCACTCTACCGATATCATCATGAAATTTTAGATACAACGTTGTAGGAATAATAAAAAACATTATCCAGTCAAAACTGTTCCAAGGCATAGATCAAATCTACATTAAATCAAGCAAAGCCCCGAGTAAAAATTAGTATTTATATTATAGCAATAAATTGATGAACTGTCAGGAAAGAATATATCTCGTGTAAATCCATAGATTTTTCACGTATGTCATGAGATGTTCAATCACTTTATCGAGCTCGCATATATTGTATTTTATTTTGCTGATTTCCCCAGTGTCTTCTATTTCGTGGTTCGTCCTCATTTAATTTATGGCCCCTTCATAGAGTAACGAAGCAAATATTGTTATTTAGAACACTATCTCTTTATTAATAATAATTTATGTTTTGATGCAAAGCAGCGATAAACAAAACACAATGTCTTTCTGTTTGTCTGATTAGTATGCTTATCATATTAGAACACCTTATCTAGTTTACGTTTTGTATTTTTCAATATACAAGTTGTATGTTGCGTGATGTTGTGTTATTTTGTCCGGAGCTTCGCCCGCGATATTGTAGTTTTACGTTCCCACGGGAACATATATCTTTCTGAACTTAAGGTATTTTTTGTTCTGTGGTTTTTACATATTATTCATAATTTTGTGTTTTTGACGTTTTATTTATAACACTGGTGGCAATTTGCGTTATATAGTTCGATTATTGTTCATGAGAAAAGTTGGTAGAAAATAAAGACCACGGAGCATTAATTTCGATATGCCACAAAAACTCCTTTGAAAATTCTAACAAGGGTGGCCACCATCTTGTTGGAACACTGAACATATCGCGAGACACTTGTCATATTATTGACAACTCGATAATGATAGTAATAGTCTGCAAGACTGTTTGCCAACATATAAATATATAATTGTGAGCCGCGGCGGGAAGCCTAGCAGATGTGAAACATTAAAAATTATTTTGTACACATAATGTACATAAAATGATATACATTTATCTTAATTAAACACATAAATTCAAAGTTCAAATTCATATAGTATGGCGATTCATGTCCTGACGACGCGTCGCCACGCCAACTGTCGTTCTCACCCATCGCTATATATGTTTCATATCACAGATCGTGGCGAGGTGACGTCACGCTAACACTATGTCTAACCCGTCGTTGAAGATATTTCACATCAAAAAAGCTTATATTAAACGAATACATCGTGTTTCTTTTTTTAATTGATGACCATGTGTCCAAGAAGGAGAGCTGGCGAAAGAAAGATCGACATATATCCAGTAGTAAGTAGTGGTGGCGGACTTCTATCATTATATTTGTATAGATTACAATGCTTATCATATTTTCAGGTACAGGTATGACATCCGAAGCCCTAGGCGTGTCGGTGGCGCCCTCATTCTTCCACTCTTGCGTGTCGGACGGGAAAACGGCAACAATGGAGGACGTTCAAAGATTCAAGGTCAGTTCATACTCATGTACATCGCGTATATTCCATACAACCGTGAACACGTTGACCGGATCTTCGGTCTATGATATTCGTATCGTAATATGAAATCGATTATTGATCTGTCGTGATAAACATTCTATGTAGTTTTTTGTTTGATTCGTTGCCATAGTTTCCTAACGCGATAAACATATCGTATACTAGGAAAGTGTCTCCTAAATATTTTAAAATAAATTAATGTTTGTTTTATGGAACTACGTTTTAATTTTAGTTTGAATAATGTTTAAGATTGTTTTATATTATATTTTGTTACAAAATTCGATATGATCTTTTTATATCATATGTCAATGTCATTGTTTCAATTATCAATTATATATACTATAATAATTTAAGTCTGTTTATACATTCATATATTAGTATTCCAATCAGCAACTACTCGCGACTATGTCCAGGTTAAATCCTTACTAATATTATAGATGCGTTATTGAGTTTGTTTATCACACTTTTACGTCTTACATAGATTATCATGACATGTGCATACAGGTTGTGAGGGGTACATAAACTAACATAGAGTACCTTTCATCCAGGAGAAATGTACCTATTATTCGCGAGGTATATTAGAACTGTAATAATGCGGTTTTTTTTTTTTTTTCGAAATGAATACGCTATTGACCCAGCAAGGTCTTAACTCTTCACCGGACTACTAAGGCGAGCGCTTAAGGCACTCAGCCGATTTTATTTTGGCAACCAGCTCTAGGGTACACGGCACACCTCGGCTTGGCTGTTGCCTGTTGCATGCACAATCGCGACCTATTTTAGCTAACCTAGCTAACTATTCATATATATATGAGTTATTGAAACGTATATGTGTACCAAGCATACACGCCTCAACAACTCCTCCATATATTTATTATCGGAAAATTGAGAGTTTTTCAGTTCGATAAGGAGAAAAAAAAAGTAAACCCTTCCACTTTCATGCGTAAGCGTGTAGCGTGCACGTGTGTGGGGGTGATCGTGTAGTGTTGTAGCGGTGATGTATATTTGTGTGTCACCGTATCGCGCAAGAAACGCATTCAAGGGCCCCCTACCGAGGGATCGAACCTAGGCTTGAGCCGCTGCCGTGGGAGGAGTAATAATGCGAACGAAGCAGTAAACAAAGGCTAAATACAATGTAAAAAGTAATACATTTATTGATTTTAGAATGGTGGATAAAGCAATAGTCAACAGTCAGATAAATAATATAATAACGATAATAAAAAGAAGCGTACTTACTATAATAGACTTGAAAAGCTATATCACAATGATGCAACTTACACTGTTAATAATATTGACAAATTAAATTATGTAATATTGAATATTGATAAACATTAGAAAAAGACAACAAAAATAGAATAAGAATATTTGAAAAAGTTTTACATAAATCATTACATATTATAAAGCAAATACCTCTCCCACGTCTTTCTGTTCGCAATAAACTCAAAAACTACGGTGCGGTCATGCGGTTTTCACCAGTAGATAAAGCGATTCATGGAAAAGGTTTAGGTTTATAATTTGTCAGGTTTTTTTTATTATCAGAGTGGGACAACTTTTTTTTTTCGATAAGTTACCCCCTAAACAAAGACTGGCAACGCACTGGGACTCTCTTGATGTTGCAAGTGTTCATGGACGGTGGTGATCACTTAACAATAGGTGACCCGCCTGTTTGTTTGCCTCCTATGATATAAAAAAAACACTTAGGCACAGTGTAAATATGAGATACAGTACGGAAATTACGAACAAACGCTCGGAAACGGCACCCTCACATAAAGACGCGCATCGACGAGACGTTTTGAAAGGAATTTTATGGATAGCACCGCGAGGTCCGCTTAGGGGTCGTGTCGATGCGCATGTTAGTGTGAGTGTGGAGGTGCGAGCGTTTATAGGGAGTTTCCAAACTGTCTGTTATGTGAACTGTGACTTAGGTGTGTCAACTTTCGGGTTGACCGGCATAATTCTTTTGAAGCGTATCGATCTAACGTGTGCGAATATTTAACCCATTTCATTAATTGCGATCTTCGATTATCATTCAGAGATATGTGATATCTAAATCGTTTGCAGGAGGAAGTACTAAAACGAAACAATTGCTAATAAGTCTTATCATAATTGAAAAGTCAATAAATGTTTTTATCAGTCACTCTTAAGTGGGATTGTAATACTGTTTTCTTATCAGATAAGGGAATTAAATTTAAACTATCTTACGCAGACGTTACTCTGGTTAGTCACTTTGTCACTTTGTCAATGTGGACTTTGTAGACATGTTTTGTCTGAAACTAATTTAACTATGTTTCATGGTTCATCTATTATTGAACATTAATAACCTAATGGACAATTGGTTTTTTAAAATATTATCATTCAAACGGATGTATTGAAATAAATACGTCAAAGTTCATCTGAATCATCAGCCGTACGAGTGTCACTGACGGATACAAATTTACACAAATGTTATACTTTCATATTCATATTAGCTATTACCTTCCAACTTCGCTGTGGGAAAAATATTGACTGTGCTCTATTCTACGACTTAATCCTATTCTATGCAAATTCTTATTACATACATATTACATGTCTATTCCGCCCTTTAAGGGTAATTTGTTGGGCACATATTCAAACATAATTTCATATGTATAATATACATTACACTAGTTTTTGCTCGCGATTTCGCTCGCGTCAAAATAGATTTGATACCTTTGTACGGAATAAGTATGAATTTTCTGGGTGAATGATAGGTACTCTGTGTGCTCTATTGCACTCCTGACAACGTACATATAAAATTGCATGATGGTGGGTTGAGTTGTAAAGGCGTGCAAGCGTAACAAACTTACAGTCAAACAAACAAGGCCACATTCACATCTATAATATTAGTTTACTGGGTGATACAAATGTGTTTTGCCTTATTTTACAACGTAATTTCTATGCCAAATTTTGTTAGAATCCGTCCCGCCGTTTAAGCGTGAATGATAAATAAATAATCAAACAAACATTTATACTTATTTCATACTAGTTGATAGAAAATATTTCAAGACATATTTGATTTCCATAATCAATACTCATTGAAATATTGAAATAAGTTTACACAATAATCTACAAATATTAGCCACTTGCAGATTCCTGCTCGCTTTATCAGGCGTTAGTCTCTGCCCGCGACTTCGTTCGCGTGGAATAGATACTTTTAACGCTAACACGCAGCTGAAGCTCTCACGAGGAAAAAAATTTTTTTAAACATTTATCATTGGTGCTCCGCTCCTATTGGGCTTAGCGTGATGATATATAGCCTATAACCATCCTCGATAAATGAGCTATAGAACATTGAAAGAATTTAGCAAATCGGACCAGTAGTTCCTGAGATTACGCTCTACAACTTCACAATGTCACAAATTCACAAACGTTACTTCTTTATAATATTAGTATAGATTACAAAAATAGTAAATGAAATCCACAAATAAATAGGCTAGAACTAATTATGGAATTTCAGCGTTGAATAGTTATAGTCTATGCCGACAATGCATATAAATATAGATATAGAGCTGATATTTAGTATGATTATAGGGTATATTTTTAATAACAGCACTGTAAATAGCTTGTGACTGTGTTCAATAAAATTATCTATAACATGCGGCAAAAGGCTGAAGTCTGCGTGAGTATTAATTAATAATTATACAACAGTCACTTTCACTATTATGTAGCTAATGTTTACAATAATCTTGCTTTTGTTACGAGCTTACTATTTTTATTTGTAAACTGGTTTAGTTTGCTTACGTGGTAACTATATAACACTATCATAATCTTGTAATCCTTTGGTAAAGTTAAGTATTTCGTTTAATATTTTTTGTAAGACAACTCTTGATTAGTATTTACTGTATTATGCCTTAATTTAGAGCTGTATTTAACACTTTTATAGTATAGAAATATATGGATATAATAACCAGCTTATAAGGCCAGCATTCTTTCTTAGAAGTGCGTTGTTTTTTGTAGATTTTTACATTAGTTTCGCTTCACCTTATAAAGAATTTAGATAGATAACACTGTTGAATCATAGACTGCAATCTCTTACTCATCTTTTACCGATTATATTTGACTCATAAATTTCATAATGAAAAATATATTGAGTTGCCGATATGTATAGTCACGTGCTTTCTTTGACTGTAATAATTATTTAAAAAAAAACAATAATTAGTGTCTGTAAAAACTAATATTCTTACTTTAACGTAGATTTTAGATTTGCATCTTCAACTTTAAATGAAGGTATTGAATTAGCTTCAAGCTTTAATTAAGGTTCTAAATACATATAAGTATACGTAGGCCGTTTTTTGTGGGGGTACACGGGGGCATGGAGTAGCCTTAAAGAGAATTTTGAAAATATTGAAAAATTGACATAGAAATTGAAAAAAAGTAGAGAGCTTGAAAAAAAAACAATCTTAGTAACCTTTCCAAAAAAAAGTGTATTTGTACTTATGTACACGCGTTAAAAGTTATGCTTCTTTGGCGTAGCAAGATAAAAATCTTTTCAAAAAATTTATCTTTCGCCTTATTTGTACGTTTGTAGAAAAAACGACACTATCAATAGAAAAAAGGTATATAATACATTGAAAGTTTTAATACAAACAATAAATACAAAAAAACAAAATGTTGACTATAGCTAACTTCAGGGTGTCAGTTTTTCGTGACGGTGTGCGCGCGAATCGTGAAATTTTCTCTCATCATTTTTCCCAAACACGCCAAAAGAAGTAAGATTTCAAAAAAAATATTTTTTAATACGCCATAATACCCAAATACAAAATCTAATCTATCTTTCTCCAACAGTTACCTTGTCGCACTGGGCTTTATCTCTGTAGTAGATAGACTCTTAGGTCGTAAAAATATTTTGAAAATTAGCGTGCCCCTAATAAAGATATTACAAAAAATGGTCTGAGTATACGTATGAAAGTATATGTCTATACGTCTATAAGTCTATGGAAACGAAGCAAAGCAGTGTATAATTTAATTTATAATAAATTGATTTTACAGGGAAAAATCACAGTTATTTAGTAATATTCATGTAGATCTAGAATAAACTTTCTATGTTATATTTTGGTAGTTCACCAACCTTAGCTATGTATGTCACAATTATTATAGAGTAGTATTTTTTGATATTTAAGGTATTTCTATTTATTACTATGAATATACCTATATATAAGATTACAAGTGTTATAAAACAACTTGAATTGTCATATTTAAAAAATTGTCAGGTGGCGACTCGTATAATGCGACAGCTGATTGAACAGTTCAGCGCTGGGGATTTGTTCGGGCGGGAAAACTACGAGTACTATGCGAGGGTCACGGGACGCATACTGCGTGTTAAAGACGAGTGGATCTGCTCGTTCCGTGATCCCCCACCGCCGCGTCATCGCAGGGACCAGGAAGCTTATGCTAGTAAGATAACTGTTCACTTTTAAAAACATTAAAAACCCAAAATGTCCGCTCAATTGATAAGTACAAGAAGTACTAAATTAAAACTACAACTTTGATTTTGACTTCGAATAATTTTTGAAATAGTCTAGTTAGAAAAAAAATTACAATAACCCTTTTTTTGTAGAGCATTAAATTTGCTTCAATAATATTCGTGTGAGTCGATATAATCCGTTCACTACTTTAAAAAAGTCAAGGTAATAACAGAACTTTTCCCATGTTACTTTGATTTTAAACTTTGACTGTCGTGGGGCATGAGTTAACTTTAAATGTGGTACGTTTTTTTTATATAGTTGGTACCTTTCAGAACTATCTTGAAGAAAAATTCGAACATACTTTAAGACCGCCATAATGTACACGTATTAAATACGTTTAATTAATTATTTATAAACTGTAATATATTTTATAATTATAGTTACTAATAAATGTAACTATTTAATATTCAAGTTTTTGCATCGCAGTTATTTGGGGTCGTTGTTTCGCAAAACACGGAAATGTAACTTCTTTTTATTATGAGAAAACTTCCTCACAATAACGCATTGTTTTATTATTTTAATTCGATACAGAAGCATGACGTCTGAATCTTAATTGTTTGATAATTTATTTGATGTTTGAAGTTTTTTCTTACTATATATTGTGATTGAATTGAATCCAAAAAATATATAGTCTAGAACTATCTACAAAAAAATCAGTATTTCTTTTTTTTTTTCATTTTCTGTTATTTTGTTATTTTTATAATATTTCAAATATAGTTTTAGAGTATCAATTAGTTCTAGTATTTTATTTCTCTTTCTGTTTTAATTTCCTTGTTTTTATATTATTATTATAAATCTCTAAATATGTAAAATAGTTTAATATTTGCTTTTATTAATATTTAATTTATTATTGAAGCATGCTGTGGTTGTCTCTAAATATCACTATATTTATAATAAGTCACAATAGTCCTACTTTTTCTATATTTACTAGTGGATTACCATGTTGGCAACCCTAAAATAAATAAATAAATAAAAATTGTCATTGTATCTTTCTGAACAATAAAAAATCGAACGATGCAAAGATATTTAATTTGTTATTTTATTTTTACAGGGCAATTGTCGTTAGAAGCTGAAAAAACATGGCTCCAATGTGAATGTGACCGCTGGGGAAACAAATTCAATTTAGAAGGTATGGATACCTACTCTTTTATCATTTGTTGTATAACTATGTATATTATATACGTATTGCTTACAACGCAATACATGTACGGTGTTTTTCGCAGGTCAATCGAAAGAGAATCGCTTAAATTATTAATATATAATGAAGTTATTTAATTCAATGTTGTATTATACTGTTTTTGGTGAGTCTTGTTTGAAAATGAAATAATTCACTCATTATATCAGTTGAGATTAAATCATTTATAAATAATAATTTGTCATCTGGTATTTGTGTGTAATGTTGGGTTTGGTGTTTGGTGGCACTATTATATATTTTATATATATTTGGTATCCAAAAACTGTTTCATTGATGGTTCCTTAGGTTATATTTCGAAGTGTTTTTTATAGTCCAATATTTTGCTTCTTATAAATCTCATATCTATATACTACTTCAAGTGTACTTCTATACTTTAAGATATGTTGTAATATAAATATTTTCTAGACGGAATAGTCTATCATCGCGTAGAAAATGTAATATCATATCATTTCGACTTTAGTAATTATGTTTTCATTGTCTTCAAAACTCCTTATTCTATGTATATACCTCGGGGATTGTTCATAAAATATGTCCGAAATTATTCATGGGAGCATGGGTGTCGCTTACGTTAGCAGAATTTGAGAAAGCGGCCGAAGGGTCTTTTAAGAAACGTGACATTCGCAGCCCATCAAACAATTGTAAATATATATATATATTTTAATTTTATCTTTTGTTAATATAGAAAGTCATTCGTTTCATATTTATATTTGTAGATATATCAGTATTTTTACTTATATATTTCTGTAATAAATTGGGGTATTAACCTGTTATATTTACTCATGTTCTTTTTTATAAACTGTCGGAATTTTTGCTACTAATAATATACGGGGCGGTCTTTCATTCGTGACGTAATATTGGTAGGAGGGGTCCTAAAAATGTGACATGTGACTATGGGAGGGAAGGTAAAATTTGCGTGACGTATTTTATGGACGGTACCTTATTTATGACGTTTAATCTAGCAGTAATATTATCAGATATAATTAGTAACCATCAAATTGGAGTGTTTTATTGACTGTTAAGGGATCTTTACTAATATTAGATTAACTCAAATCACATACGTATTCACGAACGCTATAGTATGTTATCAACATACTACACTAATCATTGTAATAATTGGATTGGGTTTCTATAGTTAGATAGGTATGATGATTAAAAATCGTTGACCGCTTAATGTCTACGTGATTAATACTGTTTGTGTTAGTTACTCGCACCTTTAGTCACTCTAGTTCATTGTTTTAACATAGCGAGAATTTATTTTCATGTGAATTTTTAATTGGTATTTAAAATGTTGGAATTAAACTTGTTTATAGGTATATTAGTTTACGTTTTTTTTTTTGTTTTTATATCAAAGGACGCAAACGAACTGGTGGGTCACGTGATGTTAAGTGATCACCACCGTCCATAGACACAAGCGACATCAGGGACGTCGCAAGTGCGTTGCCAGCCTGTATATGGGAGAAGGGGGAGGGGAAGGAAAGGGAAAGAAGGAAAGAGGAAAGGACGTGGGCCTCCGGCTCTCTCACTGACCGAACAAAACACAACAATGCAAGCACTGTTATTTCACGTCGGTTATATGTGAGAGGGGTGGTACTACCCCGGAGGAGCCGACCCATTCATGCTGAAACCAATAATAGCTTCAGCGTGGCTCTACCACCTACTGAAATTTCAGTGATTCTGTGTAAAAATATATCTTTATCAATGATTTTTTTTATAAAAATTTGATTACTATCACACTTCTTATATGTTTGATTACAATCATACTTTTTATAAGTTTGATTACAATCACACTATTTGCGTTTCATTACAATCCTACCTGATGGGGGTAAATTTGAGATCGATAAACTCGAATACCGTGTGACATATTCCCATGAGAGACTTCAGTGTTTTGTCTTTGTAATTAGATGGTTTTTATTATTAACTTTGCTATAACTTGCCACTATACGACACTGTAGTGAATCAACTTTTATACCGTTCAAACTATCAATATTAGAGTCTGTCTGTTCATTTTAAATATTTTAAAACTGAGAACATTTTTGCGTTATCTATCTTCTTGTAACTACAATTTATCCCATAAGAATAAAACACGCGTACAAAGAAAACGCATTCACAGCTATGATTTTGTAAGCTTCTATGTGCATTCGTTCAAGTTTAGCTTACTGCTGAGAGATCACCAGCAGGTGATTGACGGTAGGTTTTTATCCCGAAATTGGGATTAGTTAGGCAACAATAAAAAGTTACTAACATATGGCTTCAACATAATATTATATACTGAAATCTCGTGATAAAGTAATTCGTTCCGTTATAGGAAATAGGTATCTTGAAAATACGCGTTTAATTAGACTGCTTTTAAAAATAGCGTCTTATCTAAAACCGGTGTTAAGGTCGTATTTATTTCTATTGGGAACAAAGAACTAAAGAAATACATGACAAATATTAGATAAGTTATTTATGTTACCTTCGTAGTGCATATCATTAACTACGCGATCCTGATGCGGTAACTGTCTAAGCCGAAACGTATTTCGTTTCGACATACATGTAGTGTTTCTGAATCATGTAATTAAAATTATAACAAAATATATGTATGAATAGCTTAGAATAGTTAGCTAGGTCAGATCGGGTTTTTCTCGGTAACAGCCCAAGCCGAGGTGTGCCGTGCACCTTGAGCATGTTACCTGAATATATCGGCTGAATCGGCTGAGAGCCTTAAGTGCTCGTCTTAGTAGTCCGGTGAAGCTGTAAAGGCCTTGCAAGGCCAATAGCGTAGTCAGTTCGAAGAAAAAAAAAGTAGTAACCCAAACGGACCAACCCATAGTGAACTCCTTATTCTGATCCACGAACTGATACGTATGTTAACAGCGTCATAGACGAGGTCAGAATAATCTGGTTTGAAATAAACATAGCGTTTACGTAGGATATTGTAGCCAATAAGTTTATATTGTCGTTCTTTTTTTAAATCTAAACTTGACAGATACCCTACACTTGATGGTAAATACAGTATTATCTATGTGAATTGGTCTGGAATTGGAATTTATCATTATACAGCCCTGATGAGTCATTATTGTCATGCATTCGGTTCAGGTCTAACAAAATCCGAGGAGTGTCAGTCGATGCCCGCGCTGATGGGCGTGGTCGGTGGTGGTACTGCAGGCTCGGTGCTTGGTATAATTCCTGAACACAGTCTCCTTGATTCCTGTACTAGGCTCTCCATTTCTCTTGAGGAGAGTATCTTCAAGGTATTGGACAATTATCTTGTATACATACAATAACAATGTAATTCTAACTTAAACGTTCTGTTAAGATTTTTGTAAAAAAAAAAATGTTGAAGGTAAGTAATAATATATATTTCAATCAATTTTAGAAACGTCTGTCTGTATGAACACGTATCACTGCTAAAGTCCTACGTTCATTATAAAACCTTTTCAATGAAATCATAAAGCATATCCTCAAGTAGCATTTAGTCTATGTTTCATGAAATCGGTTCTGTCTATCAAAAGTTGTTGTAATTTTAATGACGAAGTGACTTAAGTAGGCGAGAAAAGCAGATAGTAATTAGACTTAATACATTCAGATGATTTTATTAGTAACTATTTTGGACAAAGTCGCGGGCACAGCTAGTTACGTATAAAATCACTTTTGCAGCAAAAATAGGCGTTGTGTATCATATATCTTTACATCAGTTTGTGCGACCGTGTAAGTTTTTAATTCGACTAAATTTACCGCGAAATCTTTAAATTTGGAAAAAAAATATAGTTTTGTAAACAATGTGGTTATGCTTTATGATCATAGAAATTGTATTCGGAAAATGCATGAAAGAAGTGAGGTCAAATAGGTTCAACTGATGTTGGGTTTTTAAGTGTAGATAAAGAATATTTTAATACTTTAGCTCTGTAAAAATTACATTATAATAGAACAATGGCCTTATGTTCTACGACCTCTAAGAATACCCACAGTAAATGTTTAATCATTTATAGTACTAAACATTCATGTTAATTGAGATTTTCTTTCCGCAGTCTCGTTGTTTTAATATAAGTACCTAGACGAACGAGCCTAGTTCGGTTCTTTAATAAACATTTTTAATCAAGATAAACTGTGAGGTTTGCCTAACAAAATTAGTGTTTAAAAAATATATATATCTCTCCTATAATTATAATAATAAAATTATTTTTATTCCCTAAAAAGAATATAAAAAAAGATATCTTTTTTGCTGTCACTCCGATTCGAGTTGTGGTTAGACGGATTTTTGTAGCAGCCGATTTCCATCTGAGTTATTTTTGTTTTGAACGTAGCAGCGATATTTACGTTAATATTCTAGCTATATTTTTCATTGCTTGAAAATTAAGATAAAAACGTTTTCTATGAATGAAATCTAGCTAGATCGATTTATCGTCCCCGAAACCACCTACCTACTAAGTTTGACGGAAATCGCTGACGCCGTTTCCGAAATCCTGAATATATAACGATAAAAAAATATACGAGAATTACTCGTTTAAAGGTATGAAATTAATTTCAGATTTCCGTGAGTTCGTCTTCGCCATCGTCTCGTAGTAATTCCAGTCCTCACATGACTCTTGAGGAATTACGAGCTATCAATAGATACGCTGAAAGCACTAAGAGTCTCTCCTATCTGCCACAGGTAAAGATATCATACCATTTTCTACACATACAATAAAATATTAATTTTCTTAAACTTGTTGACTTAAAAATATTAATTATCTGTATTGTTTTAAGTTTTTTACAGGCATAAAATAATTATCCAATAGTGTCCCTATTATATTAACGTTTAATCAATTCTTGTGTATCTTATATTTTCTTAAATGAATTAAACTATTTCACAATACTTTTATCTCTACCTCCTCTTTCTTGGTAATGAATACAATTTTTGTATCTCACACTAAATGAGTTCCTATTCATATTTTGGTTAACATTTCTATTTCCTGAGCCACATATGCGCTGAAATAATATTTTATGCAAATTGGATTTTTTGTATATGATTTAGTATAATTCTAGTTAGAATTGGGCTCAAAAACATGGTGAATAAAATCTACCTACCTCTATTATAGGGTAGGTGATAATTATAAAAAAAATATATTAAGCGCATGTGTGGACACTTTTTTTTACAAGTGTGTATAAAAGGTGTGTTTAAATTTTAGCGCTCACTGAAGGATGTATTTTATAAGTGATGGTGACGAGGCTTGGTCAATATCGATCTGTAGATTATACAGCAGTTTCCTTTTTTCTGTCTGCCCCTAGTAACGTGGATCATTTGCAAACATTTCAAACTATGTTATCGACTATTTCTTTTTTCCTTGAAAACCTCTAACTTTGTCGTTCATTGATCTTTCTGATGGCCTAATTATTTTTTTAAACACTAAGCTTTGGTAGATCTTAGAGGAGATTATTGTCATAAATGGTTTAGGTTTAATTCACACAGAAAGAGCCTATAAAATTATGTGTGGTCTTTAACTTCCATTATTGGTTTCTTTTTTGTCACGAATATGTTAGAATAGAAAGAATTACTCTTTGATCTCTAGGTGTTTTTAAAAAATCTCTCTTTATCAATAAATACTGTTTACCTAATTAGTCAAATAAGATTTTTGAAGTAACCATCTTTTAATAATACAAATATACATTTAAATGCATTTATTCAATTGAAACTTTTAAATAATTACAATCTCTATATCCATATCATAGTTACTGGATAGTGTAGATATAGATGAAAATTAATAGTAGATTGGTGACTTAGCAAGTAGAATAATTAATAAAAAAAATACCCGACTGAAAACTTTTTCATTTTATTCAGAGATATTATCATATTTAAATTAAGTCTATGCTACTCTCACAGTTGAGACTAATTTTACTACACCATAAGGTTTCCCAACTTTCTTTACGCTATGCCCCACCTTATCATTTCTAAAATGTTTATACCCCCCATACATAATTTTTAACCTTTAAAAATTGTTTTGTTCCCTTGAGAAATATAAATGATAAGTTTTTGGAAGAAATCACTATGAAATTGTTGTCGAAACATAGTAAGTAAAATTTCAAAGCATATAATGAAAAACTTACTTGACGACTCTAATTACCCAGTTGATATTTTGGTAACGTCAAACGAAATTATACCTGATAATAATTTTTTTTTTATTAAATTTGTTACTGATATCTAGCATTGCATTTAAATAACCCAAACCGAGAGGGTTATAATCGTGTCGAGTCAATTTTTAAATTCCCCCCCCTGTGTGGCGTGGGTCACACGCTGGGAAACACTGCCTTATACCCTTTATATTAGGTTACATTTATATTACACAAAAAAATGTGAAAAAATACTTCTGCACAGTCGGGTAACTAATATATTTCATATATTCACATCTACTTGTAACATTTCCAATGTTGTAGTACTAGCCGAAAGAACATTAGTTTTTGTGAAATAGTCTATAGGCTTAGAAGGTGTTATAGAATTATAGGAAGATAGCAAATATTTAGCATATCATACTTAAGTAGACATATGTTTGCCAATTGTCCACGTTTTATATCTTCGGCATGCATGAGTGTTCCCTTCAAACAATACCATTAGGAGGATTTGTGGCTGATCTGTGTTAGTATTTAGTGATTTGCTCTTACATTCTTAATTTGTACAAGAATTATTTTCATAACATATTTTGATAAGTAGTGGTTATTTTTAATATTAGGTTATTGGAATGGTGTGCCGATATTGCACTTAACACTGAAGTAATATCAGAAATGAATGTGAGAATTGGTTACTGGTAAAGTTGATGATCTGAATTAGGTTCTGTGCAATTGGAGTATCTTCTTAAGTCTTCACAAAAGGGTATCTGTATGGTATAAGCTTTTTCACAAAATGCAATTAATATATTTTTTCCGTGTCACTGTCAATTTTGTCTATTTACAATATTAATAAGTAAATTGGTTAATTGTGGCAGAGGTGTAAATAATATTTTCATAATAATAAAAAATAATATTTTCGTGTTTATTAAACGTGATTAACCAGTAGTTTTATATTGATTAACAAACAACGTGTTAATTAGGATATGGGTACTTCTTCAGTTATTGATCAGTTGCTTCAGCAATAGTCTAACTTATCTTTCCTCAAGAAAAAGTAGACAGGTATGTCGTTAGTTTATAGACAAAGCTGCGTTCCGCGAAACATTTCTAACAACTGTATTAAGAGGAATGACGTGAGTAGTCATATTCAGTTAAATCGGAAATCAAATATGTTGACATTGACTACTAAGTAACACGTTGACTGCTAGGGGGGTCCACCGGTGACCGGTACTTGAATTCGCTACTACGCCGTGGGGGTCACCGGTGACTGGCGGCGTGTTCAATACTAAAACTAAATAATAATAGTAAATATGAATACTGTTCTATTTCTCAATAAATTACTACAATCACTTAAAAACCGAAGCACGATTGTTTAAAAAGAGACAATAAGAATGAATAATTGCTTGCCTACACCGCCCTGAGGGGCACCAGTGCCACCCATCGCGAAAAATGCTTCATTCATGATTTTATAAATCGTATTATTTGTTGAAAACATATTTCATCATAATATGCTTCGTCAACTATGGAAAATCCGTCTGGCAGTCAACGTGTTAAATTCGCCGTGAGAGCAGGCTACGTATAGAAAGAGTATATAGCGCTGGCGTAACGGAATGAAATAGCTCGAAACGGATGTGGGGTGACAACGGTGATGTGATCGGTGGTGGCGTGGTGCGTAGGTGCACGAGCGGCAGCGCGCACGCATGCGCACGCGGTCCGAGTGGTTCCTGCAGCCGGCCAGCTCGCTGGACGCGCCGCGGTCGCGCGCCGGTACGCCCCCCACGCCCCCCACACCGGCAGGCACCGCCGCCCCCGCCGGCACCCCACGCGCACTCGCACACGCACACGCGCGGGCTCTACCCCGGCCGCACTCGTGCCCGTCGTGCGCGGGGCGACGCGACGAGAGCACGGCTCTCTACGTGCTTGTCGCCTGCCTAGAGTTTTTATTTTGATCCTCGCGCACCGGTACTGTCTCGTATGTGTAACGGTTAGCTTCGGTGCGGAGGGATTGACTCGACGCTCCTCGAAGGTTTTTCGCTGATTACGGGTTCATACCATACACTCATTGATTCTATCAAATTCTAGCAGACCCCAACGGACGTTGTCCCCTTGATAATAAAGAAGCCTTAAAATTCAACCGCCGCGTCACCTACCGGGCCCAATCGTGAATCTAAACCATTCTTGAATCCACCTGAACACCCACAAACATTTCATCAAAATCTATCTAACCGTTTAGTAGGAGTTCCGTCACATACACACGGACAGAAGAATTTTAAATATAATAAAAATATCAGTTTTCGTTTAGGTCACAAATTATTATTTTTCAATCCTAATAAGAAATCATGTGTAAGTAAGAAAATGCAATTGTTAAAAACTAGATGATAAAAGACTGTGGTTTTTCTCCATTGTGGATTGATTCATAATGATACAAATTTTATTTTAACTTCTACATTGGTAAATTTCATGCTTGGTGAAGTATAATTCATCTCATAGAGAAATATTACGATACAGTGTCATACGTGGCTGTTTCATCCAAAACCAAGCATAGCATATTTCCAGTAAATTTGTATTTGTATATTTTGTAATACACAAAGTATGAGTGACGCTCGTTTTGATTCAGCACACATTTAAAAATGGCAAACGTAACTTTCAGAATTCTTCTATGATAATATTAAAGCCATCTATTCCATATTTCAAGATACATTAAAATTAAATAAGTAATTTACTATATTTATTTAAAATTACTTTTAGTACATTAAGATAAATCTTTTTCGATTGAAATATGGAGCTCTGTTTGGGTAAAGACCTTTTGCATCTTCTTTCAAAGATCTTTGTCCTTGGCTAAGTTGACCCAATCGGTTCCTGTCGGCCTTGTAATGTCATCAGCCTACCGTCTCATTAGTCTACCAACTTTCAGGTTTCCTTGTGGACCTTTCCATTTTACACTTTTTTTACTTCTATATCCTATTGTAATAAATTATGTTTACTAATAATAATGTAATATATAATAATCGGTCGTTACATGAGTGAAAAACCTTCGAAGTGATTACAAGTATCAAGATTCTTTCGCTTATCGCTTGCGGTGGCATGCGACGTCGCATCGTTAGCACTTCACGCATGACGTCACTCACGAGCCTCTCACATCGTACTGCTCTATTACTTAACCGATGGTTGCTTATCATACATCTCTAGCGCCCTTCTATCGCCATTTCATTTTCACCTATTCGTATATGTAGAACTGAGGTATTTTATTAATTGTATAGACCTGTCTGAACATATATTTGTGGATAGGTTGGGTGTGAATAGTGGATGAGATATGCGACGTAGATTTAATGATATTTTAATACTATAGTATTGATGCCTAGGTAGACTAATTGACTAACTTGACACTGCTACTTTTTTTACGTATTTCAAGCGGGCGTTCGCGATTTTGTTCTCGTTTAAATACTTTCGTTGTTTTTGTGATTATTTATGGGTTATCTTTTATCAGTTATAAAATATGTTAGACTCTGTCACAAAATGTTCAGTGCTGTATACTTCATGTCACATATTGAATTGAATTGGGGTCTGCATTGCAGTGATTTTACATCCGATGATTAAAGGGTTAATAATGAAAAGGTGGCAAATTAACGAAATGACAAAATGTGTGAATCGTAGAAAAATAAATAAAAATTGACAAACGCATTATATTCATGTTTTTGTGTTGATGCTGTTACAGACGTATAAACATTCGTCGTAAAAGATTAAATTAACATAAAATAAAGTATCTTTATTTAATCATTTCCATATTACACAGGATTATTATAATACATTATGTAAGACCTGATTCTATCAAGGGAAATCGTCTACAAATGTACGGTGATAAAGTCGATGGTGACAGATACAAAAATAATTTGACAGTTTAAAATTAGTATAGAACGTATAAAATTTTAAATATCGAAATCGAGTATTTTAGATTACTAGTGGGTGCCCAGTGGTCGACATTCGACCATAGTTAATTGATTTTTTTAAAGTTTGAGCTTTATCAGAGTACTTTTGTCAATGGGTATACTTTTATAATCAAATGTTTTCATCATGGCTACTCAGTTATTTGCCATTTGCCATGATCTTTAATATATAATCATTAAAAAAAATCTTATGTGTAAATGAAAATGAAAATTAATTATAAATTGGAAACAAAAACCACGTGGTAAAGCTCACATTTTAACCAAACAACGAAAATAAAGAAATTTATCACACAATTTTCAATTAATTTTACACGACACCATGGGGTGGTATTTCTGGGTGATAATTAATTAGATATAGTCTGCTCATTATGAGAAATAGTGATATGCCCAGTATCATCGTTTGGAAAAGTAATGGATACACAATACAATCAAATGGTGAATCCAAGACAAAAACGTTATTAATACTACCATTAGGTTTTGAAAATAAATTCTTTTTTGTTGATACATGAGGTTGAATTGCAACATTGTAACCGCGAAGGTCTAAGTCATGGATTACTTTTATGAACAAAATTCTTATTTTGATTATACAAAGTATTATTTGGCTCATGTTTTTATTAAGTCATCATTTGAAGTGGTTCACCATAAAAAATAATGAACGTTACAATAATAGTTATATTTTATAATATCATTGTTGAGTGTAGGATAAAAAATGGTAATTGGAACGTAAGAGTTAAAAAATACATACAGTCGAGTATAGCAACCTCCTTCATAACCTCTTTTAAACTTCGTAATTATTGACGGCTGTCAAAATGTCTTATATTTACATGTGTGTATATGTTGTGTAAAATTCGAGAAGTAGTGTGAGTAGTGCATATATTAATTAATTTAATGTACTTCTAATTCATTTTATATAATAAACAGCTTTCTGCACTTCTCCGCCATATAAACTTTAACTATGCCAAATTTCAAGTTTACCCATTGACGGGAAATAGGTTAAAAAGTGATACAAAATATTTGCTTCATATTATTAATATATAGATTCTACGTTGTTACCCTGAATATTTGGCATTAAGTTTAAAACGTGTATTTGCCACACTTGACATTGGTGAAATTGCATACATAGGCAGAGGCCATACCTAAAGAAAAAAAAAATCGAAATCAAATTTCTATTCACACCCGTTTTCTATGTAGATATTGTAATCTATAACAAGTTGTATTTTATAATACACCTATTCTAATGATTTCGAATCATAACTCAAATTATAATTTTACTGTCTACAGAGGTGCTGTAAATATCTTGTCCTAGTATCAAAATATAGATTATACAGCATGTTCAGTGTTGTCATGTGTAAATTGGTCATAAATCATTAATAAAATCATAGGTTAAAATAAGGGTGGATTTAGTATGTAGAATATGTTTTAGAGGATTACTTCAATAATAATCTATCCGAATCTCTTTCGGGTTGCGGAGTAAACGGTATTTTTGTTTCTGAATCCATTCTTGCAAAAAGTTATCAGTAGCTATTATATTATATTGTTTGATGGCATTTTTATGGGTTTGTCATATGTTGCATTTATGTATGTGTGATTCGAGTTGTATGAAACATGACAAGAACCATAGTACATTTCAATGTCCATAGTTTTGATAAATAATGAGGGAGTAATATGTACATGTGTTGTTTACTCTTTCTGACACGAAGTTTTCGCGTTTATTACAGTACGAAATAAAAATACAATAAACCATATAACTGTCAGCCCAAACTACTTTATATCTGTGATTGAATTTTTGGGTCGAACATATCCAATACCTGAATTTTTGCTCCCTAAATATTTGTATCATAAAGGTTAGTTTATATGACGTCAGATTTATCTGGAAAACTTTCCCAGTTTTAATTATTTTAATGTCACGTTTTCAAATGCGTTGTTTTTAGCGCAAAACAATATATTCGAAAACGTGAATATGCAACTTTGGTAGACATTTAGCCCTCATATTCATGATCCTACTAGCTGTTGAAATGTTGTGCCAATAGCGATGTTGTTTATCTGCTTTTAGTTTAAAAAGAACTGCAAATTGTTACCGAAATGAGAGATGTAATATTTTTTAATATTTTACAAAATTATAGGCGAAGATAATGAATAAAATAATTATTTTTCGAACCCTCTTAATGTCGGTAACTTTTTCTAGTATACACAAATTATTGTAGCATGCTTTAGTTTCGATCTGAATATCTTTATCAGTTTGAACAAATATTTTTTAAAGTTTAGATTCCTTACACCTGGGAAGAAAAGCGTAATTAATTATAAGCTACCTGTACTCGTTAATGTTTGTTGAAAACTGGCTATTTCTAATATTTAGTGATGGATAGATTCTGTATACAATTGGTCTGGAAATAGCTTCTTTTGAACAAATGATTTTCAACTGTAAATTCAATTGTGATTGATATTATTTATTCATGTAAGTTCATGGGAAAAAGATATTCCGATCGTAATTTGAGAGTAATTCGTTGGTTTGTGTACCGCAGTCGCCAATTTTTTTGACCGCTCTGGATATAAATGCCTGAATCCAAATTTAGGTATAAATACTGTATAACATCGATATAACTTAAGCATAAATAAAAGTCATTTTTAGATTACTATAATGATAGTTTAACTTTTTTTATTTATTAGTCCACAACTGATTATAATTTATTTACATATTTAAGAATGAAAAGTATTGAAAAACCATGCTATGATTGCTCTCTTCTAGATGTGGATACATGCATGAAATAAAGAGAAAAGACAGGCGGAAACTTTGTTTTGTAACTCCCTAAACTCTTGATCGTGTTATGGCCAACTTGAATTTGAGGTTATATTTAGAACGGTCAAAACTATTGACGAGGAGTGTATGTGGAGAGCGGTGAGTGAGATGCATGCGTACGCGCAGGTGGCGGCGAGCGGCGCAGTTCGCGGCGTCGGTCGCGGCGGTCGCGCGTGTGCTGCGGCGGCGCCGCGTGTCGTGCACTCGCGCACTCCGACACTGAGATCCCGCTCCCTCTCCAGCCTCGTAAAGTGACCGCTTGATCGACGCACAACTACCTCCACCCCGGCTCTGCACTCCGTTCCCTATAAATCGGCTAAGTTTTCATTCATAAATTACGAACCGTTGAGTAAAATGACAGTTCACGTGTTGCCAACTAATAGAAGTTTCAATATTAAACATACGAAACCATTCACTAGTGAAGATCGAACGAGGTAAATAAAATCGTATTGTCATGTTCCAAAGAAACATTATTTTTGTATGTAAATAGTCCATATATTTTTCTAAATCATGTTTCAATGATCATAGTTCATTACAGAATATGTTAAAATAATAGAAAATATTTTAATTATCACATAAAATTCCTAAATTCAATTTATCTAAATTTCATGATCCAGATAACTGGAATAATAAAACAAATCTAAGGACCATATTTAAAAAATGATGTGGCAACATTATCTTCACGTTTGACACTAGTGTGTGTCAAGTTACTCTACAGGATTACGAAAACGAAGTATCGATGCATCTTTATAAACCTTCCATATTATAATACATGTACGTTTTTGGATATTAAAATAAAAAATGTTGGGATTAAAAAAAATAACGTTACCACCATTACTGTCTACAGATAAAGCGTATTCGACACAAACAATTTGAATACTTAGTATAGGAATCCAAAAACTGGACAAAGCGAAAATTAATTAACATATTGATTTAATGAATTATCTTTTAGCCGGGTTTTAGATAACGAACAGCAGAACCGACTGTCCCACAGGTAACTTCAAATAGAAAAAATATACCACCGCAAAATATCGACTACGCGATTGGCTAACACAATGTATTTAAGTATGTAGGTAGGTACTAGGTGTATATTATACGTCGATATAGACAAACGAACGAAATTAGTCTAAAATTATTCTAAGACTTTTTGTGCCGTGTCAAATGGTTCTGTTATTTTAAATTAAATATTTATCTGTATTAAAATAAACAAAATTTACAGAGTAATTAAAAAAAACGAAACCATTACATTTGAAATACGATACTATAAAATATTACTGCCATTTTGCTTTTTAAATATCAGGTTTATAACGAATAGTTATATCATTGATGGAAAAAATAATTGAACAACGTGCAAAGTTTATCGAATGCACTATAGTCTACATGCATTTTTACATCAATATCTGTATTATGTATTCAAATGTTGAATTATGTAGTAAGAGTAAGAAAAACAAGTGCTCTCTATCTCATTCGAGGCTATATTCATAGATTTATTTAACCGAAAGGATGTGTAGTTAAAATTATTACAGACACGTTTCTAAGACACGTCTTTACTGCGCGAGTAACTCCGTTGGACTGTCCGCCATTTGCATTTGCACGCACGATTTGGGGTTATCGCTATAGTTTTGCTTCTTTATCGTGTCGAATAAAGTTTTACACATTCAGTCGGCACTTATTTTTGTCACAATCCCAACCTAACCTAGCACGTTTTTATTGAGTTACAATAAATATTACAGAAGCTAATGCTCACCAATGCATGTCTGTACCAACGAAGTGAGAAATTACATAATCTGCGGAATTATTGATTTCTGTATTTTAGCAATAACATATATATATTACATCATGGTTAGTCAATCTCCATATAATGTTCACTTTTGTGTTTCGAATTAGTAGTAAAGGTTTTCTAACTACAAATCGCCTCGTTATACAATAATGGCGATTTGTAACTTTTAAATGCATGATTTTATTTGTTTTGAAATTTGAAACTAATTTTAAGACAACAACAAAAAAAAACTTACCCGTCAAAAGTAATGTCAAATTTTCTTTCACACGTAATGTATTTTCTAAGGTTTTGAAACGCTTTTGGAAAAGCACAGTTATATTTTTGAATAAAATTCAGTGGAAGTAGAATGTAGACAATTGGCAACAATATGCATTTAAGGGCTAAATTACAGAAAATAAAGTTACAATATTACTTACCATTCTTCTGTTTAGGAGTTATTCGGGTAGTTTCTTTGGTCACAAAATGATTACCATCACTTAAGTCTGATTCCACAAGTTGGGAAAAGTATTAAAATTTGGAAACCGAATTCAATTGCTTTTTTAATATTTCTACAACCCACTATGAAAGTTAAATTGCCCATAAGTATCCGACAGGGATTTGATTAATTATCGCTATATTGCATATTTAGTAAAATTACTTTAGTCATTTTGTTTTTTTTTTTACAATACGGTCAAGTAGTATACTTTTTACTTGCTATGTAGTATATGTTCAATACTTTGGGTTATACATATTATTTTGGGTTTATAGTTTTTTTTTAGCAAAAATTCTTATACTTTGAAGTCGTTTTATTCTGGTTCGACTCGATGACAATGCACTTAATTTAAGTGAAGTCAAGTCAAATAATAATACGAGAACGGTTATCGATAAAAAGCGTCATCACTGGATGTATATGCGAACTGTACCCACCTCAGAGCAGCGTGTAGCGGCCTGGGACGAAACGAGGCTCTATGACAGGTTCATAGGTTTACCGTCACAATGGTTGTAAACGAGCGTAGATTTATTTAGAATGTATTGGAATTCAGCATTTTTACTTCGATTGTTGTTTGTAGACTTTAACGCTAATTGAATAAATACACCAGTTTTTAAACATTCGCTTACTCGACATATATCGAAGGGGGAAAGTCGAAACGAACGAAATAGATACCTTCATAAAAATTTTGTTTTATTAAAATTAATCTTACGTGTCCCTTTATAGTGGGTTACAGCTCGTATAAATATACAGTCTTTTCTCATATAGAGTCGATGTAAATATTATTTTTATACTGAATAGTACACGGATAAATGGCGCTATTATTTTTTTGGCGGTAAGAGTGTTATCAACAACTCTAGGACTACGTTATTTATATGTTCTGCATATCAGATTCAATGCATTTAATGAAAATATCTTTAAATGAAAACATTCCTGTACATAAATGATTTAGTCTAATTAATGTAGTATTCAATCAATACATTCGTTTTTTTTACTAATGTTTGTGGTTGAAAGTATGCTCTTTATTATTTTTTTTTAATTCACCATAAAGTCATGGGAAATTAAAAAAAAAACTATTCCAAAATTTGAACAAAAAAAAATTGTATCGAGTATATGCTTCGTACGTATGTTTGAATGGATTTGACTTAAAATACGATTGAAGGATTTGATGAAACTTTTTTTTTATTGTTCCTCATGGTTCCAAATGTGCTATAGGTTATTATGTATTCAAGTTTAAAAAAATACGTCCAGCTAAGTGGACATCAGCTGGTATATATATATATTACGTGGAAGTTATATCAAGATATAATTTTAACAAAATTTACGAGCCACATTTTGAAGACTGATGTATCGTTTTTGATATATTCAACGTGTTAGATAAGTTTTTAGCTCAGGTTTTTGGAATTGCGATTCACTAATATTGTCTATTATTAATTAGTACAAATTTCGTATTATATTGTACAATTATAGGTGTATATTATTTAAAAACGGTTGTCTGAATAATTCAATATAATTATTTTATGTATATATTAAAAATGAATGTTACATGTGTTTGTACCATACGAGAGACTCCACCATAAATCTGATAAAGATGGTTCGGTGAGTCGTTTTGTGCACGCTCGCGAAATTGTCCAAATTAGTACAACAAATTTATAATAGATGGCGCGCGAATCGTTTCATTTTAAAGACAACAGGAACGAAGTCGCGGGTAAAAGCTAGTAATTCATGAATTTGAATTTTAACTAGGTGCTAGTTGTGGTCTGCAACATCTTATGAATATTATGAATTAAAAGATTTTCGACATATTTGTTTGTTCGTGTACATGATCTAATTCTAAATGATTGATAAGTCGCGGTGTTTATTTTTAATTTTTGTAAATATTTATATAATTCAATATTCATCATGCACATTTGTTCGCACATTATTTTTATATCTTTATAATTATAACACTTCATAAATTTTAAGACTGTTATAGGTTATATCAATGCAAGTAAAAAAAATGAATTTTTTGTTTGTTTAACTTACTTATCCTATATTTTTAGAATAATAAGAGTCAAGACCTAAAGAAATTGCGTTGTGTATATGAGGCAGCTCAAATAATTTTATTGTTAATATATATTTTATAGCCATATAGGGGGTGATTGAAATGGCTGGTTACTTTACACAGCTAGTTATTGTTTGTGGCCATATTATTAAGTACCTTATTGTTTTACGCAATATCCATTGAATGTTTTGTTTGTTACATCCCGTAACCCGTGTGAGTAATTTATAATATAATACGGCAGTAAAATATTGAGTAATTTAGTTGAAAGTTCTAGTTATAATTACGTACATTTTCAAGTTGATGCTATTTCAAATGTTTCAATAAATTCATAGAAATAGCAATAGATATTGTTGATAGATATATGTGGTAAAGTAAATGAATATATATGTGGAAAGTATATAATTTAGGTTTGCGAGTGATTTCTTAACCTAATTTCTTTATGTTATAATTTGTAACTTTAAATAATATACGAGTAACTTCGATAACCGTCTTTTATAAAGTTTATTCAATTAAAAATATATATTAGACTGTAAAAAGTCACGAGAATGCTAACATAAAGAGTAAAAAATAACATTACGTTCGTACCTTGTGTTCAATTATTTATATAGCATGAACAAGTTCGTATTATATAAAAAATTCAGTTCGTTAATCATTCGTATGCATTAATAAACTACTGTATAATTTTTTCCTTATTATTGTGCATATTGTTTATGTCATTGTAATGTTACAAAATAGCCTTCATATAAAGGGTCACATACATGAATCCCAAGATCATTCACGTCGTAAATGATCCGGTAACACATTAATATAATTGGCATCTAATTTACCTTTATCTTTTACGTTCAATTTCTTATATTCATCATTTTTCTATAGATTAATATGCGAATGTCCTATCAGTATTCGTAATACATTTGCTTGGTTCATAATGTCACGGGTACCGCTGAGTGTTCATGCGTATGCATTATTATCAAGGCCATTTTTTAAATACAAATTCATTATACTTAGTGTTTCATAATGAGAGCAACCCACATTTATGTCGTTTAAAATAGGAATGGACTACTGTGTTGTGCTGTGATGATACACATCTCATGACGGCGATTGTTTACCTTAGTGTTGTGTCGTAATGTGACGTGCTTTGGCGTTAATCGTTTTAAATGTGTTTGAAAAGATCATTCAATGTATTTGATTAAAAAAACATATTTAAAGAAATTAGAAAATTTTATGTGCTTTACCGACAATTTTATACATTATATAACTTTTTGAAGACATACAAGTTAAATGAGCTCTTCAATCATATTAAACATAATCAATATAAAAAGTCCACTAGCTTGGTCGTATAAGAACATAATTTTGTGTTGTGTCGTGTCACGCCATAACCTTTATTAGAGGTATTACGCAATCGAAGGAGAACGATCTGCGACACGCCACATGACGTCATGAATTAACACGATGCAGTATTTCTAACCATACTACTAAATGTTTGAAACCGTTATGGGTGTGTCGCGTAACGTCACACCATTACAAGGCAGTATGTCCTTATACGTCAACCCTGATATACCTTGTCTGTAAAGATTCTTTGTTTTGTTTTAGTTTTTTGGTTTTTGTTAGCGTCTTCCAGCTAGGAGACTACGTTTTAGTTGAATTTTCAGGGCTTGTTAATTTTTCTCATCACAATTGGAATTAATCGATCTGTATAGTTGTGATAGCGAACACTGAGATTTTTTCGTATGTATTTTTTATCTATAGTAATAACTTTTAATAATAGTTTTATCTATGTTCAAGTACCACCTGTGTCATATATGTATATTAACTTTGAATGTTAAATTAGTTTATTCATTTTCTCAGTGTATTTATGTGCCTTTATAATATAATTTCTTAAAGTAGATACAACATTAACTAAATTTTGCTATGAACGCTCGGTTGAGAGAAATATTTTCTTATATAAATTTTATGTGTATAATCCACTAGGGGTATTATTATAATTTTTAACTTGTTAATTTTATAAGACTGTAATTATGTTATATCTTGTTAATAACACTCGAATTCATTAATATTTTATCATTCCACCGATTTAAGTATTGTAACAGCACCAGTTGTATTCTCGAGTATTGCTTAATTCTTGTTGTACAGCGTGCTTGTGTCTGTACGACTATTTCATTAGTATTAATTTGTCGAGTGTACAATTTCACGATACAGTATGTTTTATTTTTATTTTACTTTTGGAGTTTATTTGATAATTATAAAAAGACATAATAATGAAATATACTACTCAACAAATTTCCTCGTATGGGTTCATTTAATGTCGCATCTATATAAGCACGCTGTATACCAACTGTAGTGGATTATGGAGCTTTAACAAAAAATATGTTACTGTGTTCAGTTTTATCAAATGATTCTGAATTAAAATTTTATTCTATTATTTGTTACGGTATAATTATTATTGAACGATCAACCAAATTGTATAGACATTATTCCTTGTATTATTTTTTAATAAGTAATTAATATTAATTCCAATTCGTATTATTATATACTGTATTCGTTTATGTAAAACAGTTTGTATGTCACATTATATTTACGGTTTTCTACACAAATTATTATGAATAATTACACAAAAATAAAGTTCAAATTGATTGTATTATTTTTGACACCATAAAAAAGACCGTTTTTTCTAATTCCTAGTTCCCATTTACACTAAGAAGGTATTATTGGGAGTTTCTTTGCGGGATCTTGGAATATCATGTAATGGTTTTTATATTTTATCCATAATCTTGTGTTATTTGGCTCTATATTGTGTAATATTGGTGGTGCTTTACGTGATATGGTTTGGTTATTGTGCGCAAGTGAAACAAAGTTTGGATCGGAAATAATACCATAGAGCATAGATTCCGAGTTGCCACAAAAACTCCCAGGAAAGTTCTAACGAGAGGGCGATCTTGTTAATTCATTGAAACGATATCAAGAAACTTGTAATATCGTTACTCACTTGACAATGACAGTAATGGTCTACTAAATAGAAGACTGATTGCCAAAAATGAAATAGAAGAAGACGAAGGTATTATTTTTAGTAATTTAGACAAATATGTTATTTTAATTATTATAAATAGTAGTCAATTACCGTTGACTATGTAATGAAATGGCAACTAAACGTCAATCTATCAATATTTTTGAAGACTTTTCTGTGTCACTCACTTTTCGTATGAAGACTTTGAAATTCAATTTTTTCACTTGTCCATACAATTTTCAACGATTGTAGTTCGTACAAATCATTACAAATATAATAAGAAAATAATTAGGCAAATAAACACTGACGTTTTGAACTAATGAGCTTACGTATACTCGGCAATAAAGAGAACACCTGTATTTAAGGAGAGTATATTGTGTATTCATACTAAATAATTAGACGATAGCTTGCCAGTAGTTCGCAAAGACTGGTCCAATTACTATATCTGTGTAATAAGTGAAGATAATGTGATAAAATATAATATGGTGGTGTTTTTTTTTTAAATCCACGACATGGTTTTGATAGAGGTATTGTTATTTTATCAATTTCATATGGCAACTCTGCTATAAAATTTCGTAGTGGAGCCACAACATGGTCTTTAGTATCTAGGAAGTAGTCTGTATAAATAGAATTCCATTATTGAATGTATGTAAGCGCATCACTGCAAAATAACTGCACCTATTTTGCTAATTATTTTTGTCGTGTTTGAAAGTTGTTGGTTTTTATGGTAAAAATTGTATAATTAATCGCACGGGAATGTGAAAAACTACACTGTGACATTAGCAACACCAAGGGAGTCGCAAGTGCGTTGCCAGCCTGTGTTAGGGGAGGGGAGGGGAGAGAGGGAACATGGACCTCCGGCGTTCTCGGTGACCGAACGAATCGCAACAATGCGAGCACTGTTAGTTCATGTCGGTTTTCTGTCAGAGGGTGGTATTACCCCGGACGAGCCGACCCATTCATACTGAACCAGTAATTGCTTCAGCGTGCCATATATACCTACTTACTTACTTTACAATACTTACTACTAAAAACAACACATACTAAAAGTCTTGTGTTATGCAAAGTATTTTTTATAAATAAAGTTTATTTCAGAACCCACACTTGTATCTCTGGCTCTGATAAAGTGATATTCCTTAACTAAGCACCTGTTTTTATACTTAAGTTACCCACAAAAAACACTTTCCTCTCTGGTCTTAGTTCATGATTTCCTAGACTAAATTGCGATAAAATCAGCCTTAAATAAAAAACAAAAGTATAATTCCCATGATTTATTAAAACCAATAAGTATACAAAACAAGTGAACACAATATACAAGAAAAAACAAGTATTCGTTGTTTACTTCGTGCTATTCTTCACCAGTTCTCCTTTTACGTAAACTTGTATTATATTTCTGTCATCTCCCAAATATACAAATCTCTGTAGGAGGTTAATATTATGTTCTTCGCCTCTTTTATAGTCATATTTATCGATAGGGCCCCTATCGACGTACGCATCGATAACCAGTGCATCAAATTCTTTACCTATTTCGAAGCTTCCAATTTTATCATCCAGATTTAGAGCTGAAGCAATATTTTTTCAATTAAACTTCGTTGACTAAAGATTATGTACAATGTGGTGCAATTATAATATAATTGAATATTCACTACACGTAATAAGTAAAAACAATTTAATTTGAATTGCATAATGTGATAATTCTAATATAATGTAATATAATATATTTATTTATTGTACCGCCATATTTTATTTTAACAAAAGAATTTAATATGCTCTATAAAAAGTACTACACTAAAAAGCAATAGGTTATGATTTTCTAATTAAGGAATTTCTTCAATCAATCCTCAATGTTGAAAATAATTATTGAAATTGTGGGATAATTATGCCGTGTTACAAAATGTCATGTGATGATTTCAGTGTTACAACAAAATGGCTAACATTTTTGTTAGAACTCTCTAGGGGGTTCATGTCACTCGTGCACAATTTAAAATTGAGATTTAATATGCCACAAATATTAGTGTGCCCTAAATGTCAAATGACACCAGTTAATGAATAAACACAAAAATAAGATTTTGTTCAAAATTTCAATATCCTTTTTCGTTCATGTTTGCTCTAGAATTTTAATTGATCTAGAATGCCTACATCATCGTTTCTAAACCAAACTTTTAAAAAGAACGATTTCGTCATCATTTCTGCAAAAACTCGATTACTTCAGAAACTATATAACCAATTTTTATGTTTACTGTGGAGTAACTAATACATTTATTAGAGGTTTGAACTTGTAAATTATTAAGGTAAACCTTTGCATATAATAATTATTTATGTATTGACATTTATTTTTGTTTAATGTATCTTCAACATAGTTTGTTCTTTTTTTAACTTATTCTATACGTATAGAGATATCATTTTATTTGAGTATTTTCATTTAAAAATAAGTATTAAGAACTTAATTATTAACACGTTTTGTAAACAAATGATATACATTTGTAAAACTTTATAAATGAATTTAAAAAATTCTTAAATACTAATTACTATAATGAACGGGCGAGTCGTTAAATTAAAAGGGAGATGATGTAACTAACACTTTCAGATGCATCAAAATAACGTTCTAGTTATTCGCAATCTTTGTTACTAATATTTTTTTATGGATTGAGACAAAAATCGAGAAGCGATGTCCTACATAAAGTCTAAATTGACAAGTATCATAGTTTTTTTATTGTGACTGCACTATGCCTGATGGTAAGCACAGTACAATCCAAAAATAATAGCGACCACCGATTGACACACTGTCCATCGCCGGTCGCCACTATCATGCCGGCCTGTAATAAGCTGGATATGCACAGGCTAATCCCGAAACGCGACCCGTAGAAGCGAATCACTATTACGGGCTTTTTCGCCATATACATGGTGATTGCGACCCAGTCGGGCTGTAAAACCCTACCACCCCGCTAAGATTTTACCTTTAGCTCCACCCAGAGTGGCGAGATAGAATGCTTCTCTCCAGTCTATAGAATAGTCAGGCGATCCTTTTAATTCTAAACACATGGACACATCCATTGTCCTTCGTATAGCATCCAATATTGAAGCACTGTCGCCTCCAGATACATCTGATACAAATGAATTAGAAAAAATGAGAATTTGCATGTTTGTAACTTGTTGTTATTAATGATATGGAAAATTAGTTAAAGATTTATAAAGCGTCAAAAGAACTACGAAATTGTCTTTTAAGTTTTAATCTATCTTTGATAGTTTAGCCGCAAGATATATAAAAAAAAAAACACAAAATTATTAAACAAAATAATTTTCAAAGACTTAAAAACTTAAATATTAGGATAGAAATTTGACTCGATATAATTTTTGTCAAAAATTTGTTGGTTAATGAGACCTATCCATTCATTTTAACATTAATGTCTTCAGAGCTTGCAGGTGACAAAAATGTAAAAAAATCCCATGTTATTTTTACATGGGAAAATTTAAAGTTAGATGGAGGATTTCTTAAAATTGAAATTAAGAGCGGGTCCGTTAAACAGAATTCTTATTTGGATATATCCTAAGGTAATTTGAGGTTAGAGTGAAAAAAAATCTTTTTTTGCCACACCGTAATATAATCGGTATAGGCACAAAGCCTGATTTAAAGACCAGGAGACTCTGGGGCAACGAAGTAATGCATGATGTGAATAATATACACCTCGAATCATAAGTATGTATTCAGATATTTAAAAAAAAATTATGTGAACGTAAACTTTTAATTGTCAGTATGGTGTTTTTTTTTCATAAGAAAAACTATAGTTAATACGCTTATGTGAGAAGAGCATATTTCATTGATAATATAACATCAATAAATGTTATATTTTATTCCGCCATATATTTTATCTTTTTTTTTTTTAATGTCCACGCTATTGACCCAGCAAGGTCTTAACAGCTTCACCGGACTACTTTTTTAGACTGACTATCGTAATTACACTGTAGTCATACTCGCACATTATAATGTTGTAGACAGTCTGTTTGAAGATCACTTAATTGTTTCTCCTCGTATTTTCTCCGATAACTATTAAATTAGTACATTCAAAGTTGGCAATTTAAATATTTTCTCACCTGTTCCTAAGCCAACTGTTATATTGTTGTCAATGAGTTTCCTGACTGGACACAAACCAGATTTTAACCGAGTGTTAGAAGCAGGACAATGGGCGATAGACACCCCTTTATCCCGCAGTAAATGTATTTCTCTCTCAGAAAGATGCACAGCGTGGGCCATTATGCACTAAAGACATACAATAGACATATTATTATTCATACTACGCTTCAATAACAATCCAGTAAACACATGACCATAATCAAAAACCGACCATAATGAAGGGTACAAAGTTTTTTTTGCTTGCACGATACAGTGACACAAAAGTTACATCACTGCTACAACACTACACGATCACCCCCACACACATGCACGCTTACACGCTTACACATAAAAGTGGGTTATTTTTTTCCCTTATCGAACTGAAAAAACTTTCGAAATTTTCCGACAAGAAATATATGTAAGAGTTGTTGAGATATGTATGCTTGGTACACATATATGTTTCAAAAACTCATAATAAATAAAAATTCAAGTATTTTTAAATCGAAAGCATTTGCTAGTTAATATCTACATAACAAAACGAAAATTTGACACAAACAGGAGAAAAAGATACTGAACTATTTTATTTTCGCCTTATGCATATCGCTCTGATAATAAAAAAGACAAATTACACACCTAAACCTTCCACATAAGTCACTTTCTCTATTATGAAAACCGCATAAAGTAGTTTTTGAGTTTATCGCAAACAGACAGACGTGGCAAAGAACTTTGTTTTGTAATATGTACATATGATCTCTGATGTCAAACTAAGGTCGTATTTTAGTGATAGCTACTTGAAAGCAGAAGTAATTATTCTTAAACTTACAATTTAATGCATTATTCCTATGTAACGGATAATAAATTATTTTGCTACTAATTATCCATTGTCAGTAATTATTGGAAATGACAAAAGCCAGACGATGTTATCGCAACATTATGTAACTAATAGGTATACACAATACATAGGTGTGAAAGGGACAGAACTTCATGTACTTACACTCAAAGTCACGATACGAGGAACAAATATTAATAATATTATTATGGTTACCTAAATTACAATAAAATACAATAATCACGTTGATTATAATTAAAGAATGATAAGGAAACAGAAGAAAACGTAAAATTATTATGTATTACAATTTTTGCGTACATCTTATCGGTTGATATGTAAATGTGTTTGTAAGAATAAATGAACATGAACTGATTTGTCATCTTAACCTTTGAATAACAGAAATCGTGTAAACAATGATACGTACATGATATTTATCTAGAATTAACGAAGATATTTAAATAAGTGTTTATTTACCAACCCTGTTATTTAAAATGTTGCACTTATCGTAAACTTCCCCATAGTATCTACAACTGGGATTTATTTGCAGTACATACTCTATTTCTGCAAAATTTTCACAAATATGACTCTGAAATATATTAAAAAGTAAATAAGTATTCACATTATAACAGAAAATCTTCTAAAATGGGATGCAACTAAAGAAGCTTATGTTCAACTTAGTTAAGACAGTAAAGGTAATTAGACTATTACCCTTGTGAGTAAATAAAAACCGTTTGCGTCAGAATAAATGTATTTTTTTTTACTTTATTTTTATCAATGAATCTTTCAGATTATTATTGCCATTGTCGCGTAGTCAATAATATTACAAGCGTCGTGCAATTACTACAATATTAAGCATCGTGTAAGTCAATATTTTAACAAGATGGTGGATCCCTTGTTGGAACCTTGCAGGGAATTTTTGTGACATCTCAGAATCTCATGCTCTGTGCTATTATTTTCCATTCACTTCACTTATGCACAATAAACTAGCTATATTACGTAAAACACCACCAAATTTACAAAATATAGAGTCCAATAAGACAAGATCACGAATAAAATATAAAATCCACTATTTGACAGACTAAGATCCCACCATAAACTCCGAAATGTATTTTATACTGGTATATACAAAAATTACATGGTCTGTTTTTTTCTCGAACTGACTACGTTATTGACCTAGCAAGGTCTTAACAGCTTCACCGGACTACTTTTTTAGACTGACTATCGTAATTACACTGTAGTCATACCCGCACATTATAATGTTGTAGACAGTCTGTTTGAAGATCACTTAATTGTTTCTCCTCGTATTTTCTCCGATAACTATAATAGATTTTTTTTGGATGCACCTTGGTCTCCTTGAATACATTTCAATAAAACAGGTTGGAAAACTCCGGAAAGCTGACATAATTGTTCGAATGATTCGATAACATTCCACGCAACGTACTGCGTATAATAAAAATTGAAATTAAAAATAACGTAGAATAAACTTTTGAACAGGAACACAAAATAAACCCTGATAATATTTGCGATAGAATGTTATCATGTTACCATGGCAACGCATATAATACTGACACTGACACGCAACGGGTGCTCTAAAAATAGCCCGATTTTGAGACATTCTTCATTACTGCTCCGCTACTATTGGTTTCAGCGTAATGATATGTAGCCTATAGCCATCCTTGATAAATAAGCTATCTAACACTACAATAAACTTTCAAACCGGACTGGTAGTTCTTGAGATTAGCGCGTTCAACCAAACAAACAAACAAACTCTTCAGCTTTCTATTATTAGTATAGATGAGATGAGATACCCTATTTATTTAGTCATGAATAGACAGTAAAAACTAAAATGTAGCACTATTTCGAATAGTCAATAATGTTTTAATGAAGGTGATACATATTATTTTTATATAGTACCTTATCGTATTTACTACGTTTCAATTTACCTGTATTCTGCAGTCATATAGGTTGGCTATTCGTGATAAACCTTTCATAAGCTCCTCATCACAGCTTACAGCAAATCTTGGAGTAACTATTGGATGCACCAAGTCACTCTAAAATATATAAAATATGATGTAAAGTGTTAACTAGTTTTTAAAATTTATTATCATAGATATATAAGGGGTGAAAGGGGTATTGACTCGACATCTTTATAAGCCCAAATGTCAACCTCACCTGCACGTGGTTCACCCTGCTGATAAACGGACGAGGCTCTGACGACCGATTCCTGGCGGGATAACCAGATTTTACTATCTACAGGTGGAAACACTTGTACATGGATAGACCACCGAATATCCAAGGGTTTTCCTACCTCAAGCGGGTAGGTTTTTGTACGTCAGATGGCAATCGGTACTGGACTAATAAACCCAAACATTCGCCAAATTCTAAGACAAGCAAAATGGATAGGTTACATAATATGTTACGGTCAAAGGATAGGGCGTCGCCACGAAACGACGCGCAGACATATCGCCCTAAATCAGCGAATAGTTTGCAAGGGCTACCGAGTCAAGGACGGGCTCGACTAACGACATTAGTCCCAAAATGTAACCTAAAGGTCCGCTTCGCAACTCTAAATGTAGGAACTCTAACAGGGAAGACAAAGGAACTTGCCTGCTTTTTACGCGTAGAAATGTAGATTTCATCTGCTTACAAGAAACTCGGTGGACTGGATCCAAAGCCCGTTACATCGGAGAAGGCTACAAACTTATGTATATGGGCGCAAAACACGGGAGAAATGGAGTTGCCATAGCCGTTAAAGAAGAACACCTCAACAACATCCTAGAGATAAATCGCATAAATGATAGA
>JACEII010000023.1:4175457-4376400 GCA_014332785.1 Antheraea mylitta
CGAATAAAATATAAAATGCACTACATGACAGACTGAATTCCCGCCAAAAACTCCAATTTGACAATAGATACTGACATTGGTAATATTAGAGTTGTTCTATATATATCGACAATTTGATTTTATACTTAATTATTCATAGTTGAGAAAATTGTAAACTGATAATTTTGCGTTTACCATAAATAAAAAAAAGTATTATATTTCGTGTTTCATGTAAATTGGTCATCATTATCATTGGTCATATTTTATGTTCTAAAAAGTATTAATTATTCTTAAATTATTTAACTTAGGGATTATTAGATTATCTGATATCTGTTCTTGGTGAGATGTTGTGAGATTAGACTAAATTTCGATATATAGGTATAATAACTTTAAATCTATTAATCAATTTTAATATATCGGGTGAATAGTTACACACTCGCAGTATTCTAGGATATGACACTTCATGGTCACATTTAAAATATGTTCTAAGACTTTCAAAAGTATAGATACAAACGTGTAAATAAAATAATAAACCTACGTGCAATGATCGGTGAAGCTTCAATGGGCAACCCTGAATTAGTAACTTTCGATACTAAACCCTTTCGAAACCCTTTTGTTTTGTTCCTGACGCTCACTTTCAAATGAATGTGAAATTATCTGACGGTCATTGACACTGTGCAGTAATAATGTAATAGACGCGTACAGGATTGTGTATAATTTTTGTTGATAATTAGGTTCAATTTAAGCACATTTTAATTGATAAATCAAAAAGACATCGACAAAACGAGAATCGAGTACATAGTGTTCTCCAGAAATATTGTTACTGTCTAAACAGTAGCCTGGAATATCAGAATTGTACTAGGTTTCAGACAATTTTGTAGGGACATAATTTAACTGGGTTTGACAATTTCTTGGTTCTTTATTACAACGCAGTCAGTGAGGCAGTTTGTATTTTGTCTCTCTCACTCGATGCTTTATGTAGAGATTTTTAACTTATATTTTTCACTTTTCCCCTCAGGATTTTTGAAACAATTTCTTTCATCCAATATTTGGCCTGTCAATTTCAAGCAAGGAAAAAAATAGGAAAAAAGATATTGTAGGTTTCCATTCGGTATAAGTAGATTTAGTTCGGTCTGAAATGTTTGATGTCTTAGCTTTTATTCTATTCCAATATTTAAAAGGACCTGTACCTATTTGAACAATTTAGATCAGGGGCTACTCATCTTAATCTTCCTACACATTGAGTCTGCATTGTATAATTTATAAATTGCGTACGCGTGGGATTTGCTCACTTTGGCACCGGCCACCATATATACTAGGTGAATGTTTACACAGTAACAATACTTATGGAAGAAACTCTGCACTCAATTCTTGTTCGAAATCAATTAAAAAAGTTGGTGTTTGCGGCTTAATTTTTGACCTAATGATGTAGAAACATACAAAAATTATACTCTATCCTCTAAAAGTCTACGTTAAAGCACAGTGTCAATAACCGTCGGGTGAAGTGAAAGTGAAGCCAACCAACTAATAAAGGATCATTTTTCGAAGTTTAAACGAAGAAAAGGGTTTATTGTCCGTTTTATTATGGAAATTAGCTCTGGGTCGCCGCTTGCAGGTTTTATCACTGGTTATTCAACCTAAGTTTATTTAAGTTATTATCCATAGTTTGAAATTTTTAGAAGAAACTCTATCTAAGGTTCTCTTTATTGTTTATTAGTAGTTGTTTTGATATTATAATTTTATGTGTTAAATGCTACCATGAAGTGTCATATCCTAGAATACTACGAGTGTCTAACCTTTCACTTGGTTTATATTCAGGCAACTAATGACATTTTCACTTCTATATACAAAAAGTTACTTACTAAAGAGTATTTTTATTATGTTGCTTTATAATCTAGAGCCGCTCTTTTATAATATCGTTCTGCAGTAGGAGCTGACTAATACGGGTGACTAAGGAATCATTGTTTTGTTAAGTCATTAAGAGAATAACAGTAGAATATGTGTTAATTCAATGTCTTCTATGTCTATCCCTATGCAATGATTTGGCCTTATTCACGTAAATTTAGTAATAAAAAAACAATTTTGAATTAAAGAAGTAAGTTTACGGTAAAGCTAAACATCGCGAGGAAGCCTGAATATTTGTAGATGACTAATTGATGTTTGAAATCGCTGATAGGTCTGTAGCCGGTATGCTAATTACACACGTGAGGTTTTTCAAGAAAAGGTTGGGCATTTACAATGTAGTTATTGGATCTTAAGCACTTGTAGTACCTAGTAGCGTTTGCATAAAATTACGCAAACTATTTTGTTATAACAGTGTAAAGTATTGCTCGAATAAATAAAACGGAAACTCAATAGTTAAATGAATTATTTAAAAAACTTATATATTTATTTTATGGTATGAAAAAAATTCATAGGTGGTAGAGCCACTCTGAAGCTATTACTGGTTCCAGCATAAATGTATCGCTTGCCCGGGGCACTACCAGCCGACTCACAGAAACATCGACGTGAGGTAACAATGCTTGCATTGTTTCGTTTCATTCGGTCAATGAGAGCGCCGGGAACCCACCTCACCTCCCCATCGCCCAAACACGGGATGCCAACGCACTTGCGACTACCCTAGTGTTGCTATCATTTATCGACGGAGGTGATTACTTACCATCAGGTGAATCGCCAGTTCGTTTGCCTCCTATGATATAAAAAAAGTACACATTTACTTTTATCACATAATGTTTACCAGTTTACCATGACGATAATTAATATAAGCATCCTATTACCTAATAATATAATATTTATGTTTGCGTAATGTGTGACTATTTGAAACACTCGTTAATAACTAACATATTATACCTGTGTACTGTGAATGTGTTAGAAATTAATGTTGAACTGTAAACACGTATCAAACCAAACCGACGCCCTATTAACAGTTTCAATTTCCTAATGCACATTTCAAACACCTATTAATTTTCATGAACCAATGCGTCGAAAAATAATAGTTAAACTTGATTCTTGAATGAATGAACCACTCATTCACACAAAATAAAATACACATTTTATTTATATAATATTATGATATTATTAAATATAGTATCACGAAACATTTATGATTTCGGCGTTAGTTTCTTTTTAGAAATTATATATCAACAAGTCTTGTTTATGTCGAATATAAAGACAACTGTAGTCCGGTGAAGCTGTTAAGACCTTGCTAGGTCAATAGCGTAGTCAGTTCGAGAAAAACAAAAATAAAGAACAAGTAATAGTAGTGATTGAGATACTAGTAAAATTAAGTACGAGTAAATTGTACTAAAATCGCTTACTTTATTAATTGGAGATAGTTTACAGATTCTTATGATTATTAGTAGCGGTTTTAATTATAACGAAGTATTAAGGATCTATTAGTTATGTATAGTGTGTCTTACATTAGTCAGTTATTTCCTTTATTTTTTTTCTGATTTATTCCGAACGAAGTAATGGTAAAATAAATAATAATAAAAGCTCTCAAATATAAGTATACATTCAACATGTTTATCCCTTATATTAAAATTCGTTATCTTCTTTTCCAGGGTTAAAAGTATTCTGTTTATATTATCGTGTAGTAGTAATTTTGTACATGAGCTGATGCCAAGAAGAGCGTGCGTGTTCTGCTCCATCTCGCCAGTTGATGAAAGCTCCTGCCCGAGCACTCTGAACCCAGAACACTGAATCAGATAGAGCTGCCTTGATGAGAGACTCTTCAAGTCGGTTGTGAATGCGACATGACTCTTCTAATGCCTAGCACGAATAAGTGAGTTGTTTTAGTAATATGTTTCAATTAAAATCATTGTATTAATTCCAAACAATTTATATATCTTACTTGATTGAACAACGTATTAGCTGCAAGTTGACGACCAGATAGTTTTAAAGAGTTCGCTTTTAGCAAGATCCAACGAGGATACAATGCACGAAGAATCCGAGCATCTTTTTCAAGTTTCGTCAGTTCCCGGTCTGCTATAGATCGTAATTCCATTAAATCTACAACCTGGAGTAGTCATGACAACAAATTAAATTATAAGAAATAGATAAGAGATAAATGAATGTATAGTAGTTCAAATTAGGTTACTTAACTTTCGCAAATCATCGACTTTTCTAGCTAAGCTTTCTAGCATACCTTCAGCTAACCTTAAAGCGCTTATAAGTGTAGTCATACATCCGTCATCATCTTCATTTGACGCCCAACTCAATGCTTCAGATTCGAAACGTTTAGCTTTCTTATCATAATTCGTACGAAGCCAGTACGTCCACAATCCCACTACAAGACGACGTCGACTAGGCCCCGCAGATTTACCTGAATCTATGGAATATTCTACAAAATGACTTATCTCGTTGGGCGATTCCAGTTGGAAACCGGCATCCAAAATCATGTCCATGCAAAGTGCATAGTACCAAGTTACACTGTCAAACGATACAATTCTTTGGCTAAAATGTAATAACAATTGCACTACATCTACCGCTTCTGCGATACGACGCCTGGAAAGTAGTATGTAAAATAGATCAGGTATTATATCCAGAGATACATTATTGGCTTGGAGGAAACGGCTAACAGCAAGAGCGCGGAAACCTGAGCGTATGGCAGCAGCCAATTGACCTCTCGCCATTCTAGCTCGAAATGTTGAACTAAAAAGTCTACCAATAGCATAAAGTTCGTTTGCTTGAACTGCGCTCTTTAATTTTTTTAAGGATAAAATTGCAAGTCGTTCAATTTCTGCTGTAGCTTCAGGTGTCCCTCGTTCGAGTTCCACCTGTATAGCATTACTATATACATCACATGTATCAACCAATGAGCATTCTACTGTTTGCACTATATTGAGTGCTTTGTATGCTGCACATCTGGAAATATTATCCTCTCCTAATGCAGAATATAGTAACGTAGCTACTTTTAAATAAAATACGGAATCATTTTTCATTAGTATTTCATGTAGACGATACTTTCGTCGTCTTATTTTGATAGAGTTAATTAAACGCTTAAATTTGAAGAAGTCTGACACTTTATGCAGATCCATTCGATATATTCGGGATGCGCGATCTATTTCCAATTTAGCTGCAGTCAACTTACCGCTCATTAGACACGCAGCAGCTTTTAAACAATAAATTTTACCTAAGAATCTTTTTTTATCTAATTCATTTACACTATCACAATTTTCATGGCAGATATTTTCAGCATCTTGTAAATGTTGAAAAACGTCGAAATTATTAGATAAAAGATTTAAATGGCTGTAATGTATTAGAAAAGTGATCGCTTTTGATTTAAGTTCAGCCTGTTGTGCATGATGGATCAGTTGATCATAAACCATTATATTCAATTCTGCACATGTACATTTATTGAAATCGGTTAATGAAACACCTTTTTCTATGTGCACACTAAATGATGTGCTATTTTTACCATGGCTTCCGGTAACGATACAATCGTCACTATCTACCGCTCCTAAGTTGTGCCAATCACTTATACTTTCTGCTTCTGTTACAGCGCGAAGCATATCAAAGATCTTATGGCAACTTATTTCATCAGAACTTGATTTTTTTATGTCTAAAGTTGTCATTGTAACCCTTTTAGTTGATCTCCGTTTTATAGAGTCTTCGGTACTACTTTTTGCCTTTAAAATGGGAGGGCAAACAAAGCTGCCTTTTTTTAAGGGCAAACTTTCTGAGCGGTTATGGGTTGGCAAAATGCCAATATCAGTTTCTGATACTGTAATATGGGCTTTGTTATTTTTAATGACTTCCGAGTTAGAGGTTTTCAAATTACCAGCTGTCACGGTATTATTTGTAGACGTTTGTGGTTTATTATTTAAGCTCTCCGGGTCACATGATTGCAATTCACACTTAAGATTATCTTGTGTAATTAATATTGTATTTCCAGAATCTCTGTTACTAAAAGAGTCGTCGGGATTTATACTTAACATCGATTGAACTACCATAATAGTCCCTCCACAATTTGGACATCTCTGTTTATTGCCTTCCAAATAATTGACGATGCGAGTATGAAACTCTTTTTTCTGATTGAGAGGTAATAGTTCATAACATGCTTTTCGTGAATTTTTGTTTCTAAATTTCATTACTTTGCAAAAAGAGTACTTTGGTAAATTTTCGTTGTTCTCAGGATCATAATCAAAGCAACACTCGCACACAAGGTTTCCACGCCCAGACATATTTGAAGATACTGTAATAGTTGAAGATGCTTGACGATACCATTTATTACTGACAATATTCGCACAAGACAATATTCTCATGCTAAAAAGCCTTTTAACTGCTTTAGCTGTAGTTAATGGATTATTTTCATACATTATATTCTCTAGTAGATCTCTTGATATTATATTTCCTATAACTGACGCAATTTTTAGAAGTAATTGTTGATATGGCGTAAGAGTATCTATTTGTATCATAATCAGAGCATCTAAATTTTGTACATTAATATTTGTTTTTAATTCCTCTTTTTGAGTTACAATACAAATTTGTACTTCTTCCGTAATATTATCTATGATTAGTTGATCGAGAACAGCCTGGTGTTTTGTGTTGAGTGCTTGTGGATGTAATAATTCTGAGGCTGGGAATTGTAGATTTTCACTCTCCCAATTGTTTATTTCGGTCTTATAAATCTTCTTTAATTCTAGAGCTCCAGAGGAAAATAAGTGTATGATAAAACTTTCTACGATACCTGGCATACCTTTGCATTTATTTTTTAATGCTCTACATAAGTCATATGGTACTGCGTTTACGTCTAATATTTGACATGCCAATGCAGGTATCCAACTAGAAGCCAAGGGCCCTAACACCATTTTTCTTATATTATCGTTTATGAATACATTATAAAGCCAATTGTGGACAGGTCCAAATTTTCCCCGTGTTACAGAGATTACTGTAAATATTTTCATACTGTTAAACATAAGAGATATGAATTCCCATGACGATGAGTCTAGATTTTGTAAATCATCCAAAAATATTACGTAAGTGTCTGTGATAGACATGATTAATTTAATAAAAATATGTTTAGCTTTCTCTTTTCGTTTCTGATCATCTAAACTTTGTATACCATCATGGTAAGCGAAACGAACTCTAATAATTTTATTTAAATAGCACAGATCTTCATTATATACCTTTAATAATTCTACAATTTTCTCTTCTTTAGCGAACCCAGTGATAGGTTCTTTAAGGTTTAAAATCTGGTTGAATATTTGACTTAATGCTAAATATGATGTAGCAGAATGTATCGAGGTTAAATTAATACAACAAATATGATATCCGCGATTTCGAGCATATCGTGCCATCCATTCAAGCAATCGACTCTTTCCTATTCGTGATTCGCCAACCAACAAAAGTGCATCAAAATCTCTATATGTTAAATGACTTTCATCTAACCAGTTCTCATAATACTCCATTTCATCAGTGCGATTTAAAAGCGGCTGAATTAAAGGTATGTCATACATTTCTTTTATTCTGATTTCTTCTGTGTATTCATAAATGTTACCAGGATGAATAATACCTTTCAATTCTGTTTTTGGTTGCAAAGTAAATCCGTTACTCGACATTTTACTTTTTACGAATGTAGTCTCATCGCAAGTAATCTTGTGACGAAAACTGCACATGAGTCTTGCAGCTTTGTTAACTATTGCACCTATAACTGTAAATTCCCGTCGTAATGGATGCCCAACAACTCCGCAATAAACTTGTCCAGTAGTTACTCCAATCGAAACTTCCAAGACGCCATCAAGAGCTGCGACAGACTTCTTAATACTGCATGCACATTTTAAAGCTGCTTGTGCTTCTGATTCATGTTTAAAACCTCGTAAACCGAAAATTACCAGAATCATAACATCTTTATCAAATAAGATTATTTTATTAACACATCCCATAGATTTATAAACAATTTCGCATGTTATTTGGTATGCGTTATTCACAATCGTTATTAGTTGTGGAAAAGGGCACTCTCTCGGCTTAAGTGTTATAAATAAAACCGAAACAAACCTCATTTCAGTGAGATATTCCAAGGGCTGATGAGCATCAATTTGTGTAAGTACTGGTCGAATCATGAATTTACGAATTTTGGATCCTATATTCTTCTCTTCAGCTAATAGAATTGTTTTGCGAAGATCGAATATGTCATTGTGTTTAAAAGCTTCTGCAATATTAAGGGTTTTAGAAGTATCCCAAAAGGTATTTGGAAGAGTTTCTATAGAAGTAAATTGTTTTTTGTATTGTCTGATCATAGAACCAAAACCGACAAATGGTTTTGTGACATCGCTTTCATGAGGATCATATAAAATAGCTTTAATAGTGACGTGCCCATTATCCTGGATGACGTGGTCATAATTTCTTGAATAACAATGACCCCAAGCACTCGGAGTTAATTTAACCTCACCTGAAGAGCATAGGCTTTCGGCGGCTTTAGCTTCTAAAACTGGTAAACCAATTAAAATGTAATTCATATCGATTCCAGTGCCAATTGGCGTAAAGATAAGGTTCCCAGCTGATATAGCCAATTTCACTTTTAGATTGACTTTCACATCGGTCTCATAAGATGAATAAGAATGTTGTATTATTAGAGCACAAGCAATTACTGTATGTATAGTGTGAGATAGAAATGTTCTTTTGTCAGTCTTCCAAAGAGCTAGAAATGCATCCCCAGCAAATTTAATTATGTCTCCACCGTGGCTATAAATAAGTTCTATTAATGAACCTAGGTATGTATTGAGCGTTGCTGTTAAACGATAGGTGCCTCCCTTTCCGGTGTTATTGTAGCGTTCCGATAGAGCAGTATAACCAGATACATCTGCCATTAGAAGAACTCCAACGAAGCGTTTAGGATCTTTGGTATTAAATCTAAAACAAAATATAAATTACTATCAGTCTTCATGATGGCTATCATCAGATATCCTTGTGTACGCTGACTTTACTTAATAAAACTGTAATACATAGACTTTTTAAATATCAAATGAAAATAAATTCAAAATATTACTTGTCAACTAGTAAGAGTTCGTCTGGAACCAACGTCGATAGTATAAGTGTTTGTTTTCTTGTTAATTGTACTTCTACGTCTTGGTCATATTTATCGAGGGATTCGTTTTTTTTCTCGAAGAACTCTTCAACCCAATCTTTGATTTCATTGTATTTTGGTTCATCATCATCATCATCCGAATCTTCTGGGAGTTCGTTTGTTCGCTTAGACAATCTTTTTCCGTAGTGCCTCCATTTTTCAGTATTTAATATAACATTCATGGAATTTTTACGGGAACGTGTACGCGGTCTTCGAAAGTTCATCGTGCTATATTTTTTGGTGATTATTTTTACATGAATTTTGGTTTCATTGGGGCAAATAAATTGTCATAATCACTTAAACTTAATATAATACTCATTTAGTAGAAATCTATTATGCCATGAACGTTAAAGACCTCTCAGTAACTATTTTTTATATAACAAATTTATTGACCTTGGTTGACATTGTCCTTCAACTTCAAATTTTTAATAATGGCATCTCGTAGATACGAATTCTGCCAGTTAGCTATTATTCTTGTTTTACTTACTAACGAAAGAGATTGACAATCGTAGTGACATTTTAGTTTGTGTAAAAATATTGTCAAATATTTATATAATATACTACCTCTGCCCGCAGTTCTCAAAATGAAAAAACATCCCGTATTTGAAACATTTTTCATCTGTGCTCCGCTCCTATTGATTTTAGCGTGATGGTATATAGCCTATAACCATTCTTGATGAATAAGCTATATAACATTGAAAGAATTATTCAAATCAGACCAGTAGTTCTTGAGATTACCTCCTACAACGCCACAACATCACAACGTCACAAACTCACAAACTTTACCTCTTTATAATATTAGTATAGATGAACTTTCCTTCTTGGCTTTCTTTATTCCTTTTTACATGAATAAATGATTCTGAAATATTAATCTATGACTATACATAACAACAAGGACTGCTGTGGTTGACTTTCTGAAGATAATTTGTTTGTAATTTAGAATCAATGAGAAATAAATGATACTAACGTGTTAGTTAACTGATATATTTTGTGATGATTGTAACTTCTTATCTATTTACATGTATAGCGAGTCCGTTTTTAATCAATATAAAGGCCATATTATGAAACTATATGTGATTAAAACAAAAAAATAAACATACAGGTCTAGGTTCTACTGTAGTAAGATTTGCTACATACCAATATGCAATGTGATGAGAACACTTATATCAATGTTGGCTATAGATGGATCTTAATTTGTCGGCGGTCTAAACATAAGATTAACCAGAGTCAAATTTCAAATCCATGCTATGGTAAGGTTTAGAAGAAGTAACATTATTACAATATTTATGCTCTGGTTTCTTTATTATTGTAGTACTGCTATTTATTTTCATTTCTTAGGTTTATAATTAATAGTTCTTATAGTAATTTATAGCATAATTTATAAACATTTTACAATAGTCTGTCGGTATAAAAATGTTATAACGTGAATATCTTTAATTTTTCATGAAACGATATTTGCATACATTAAAATTTTAATTATGTTTCACATAGGTATTTAAATAATACATATTCTATTTTTAGACGCTATTATAATTTCCATAAGCAGTTGTTGGGGACTTTTAATTTACTTAATTATTATTTCCTTTGTAGTGCTCTGTTCTTTAGGCTTGTTTAAATATTAATCTACCATGTGACCCATACGGATGGAAAAATTCCATATGTAAATTGTGCCGATGGGCGACGGGTAACGGTTTGTAGTATTGTTAAATCTTTTGACTTGAAAGCACTTACGCTGCGTTGTATATATTCTGTATATAAATTTAGTTTTTCCTTTCGTAAATCTGTTTTTTTTTTTAATAATGAACTTAAACAGATTTTCGTTTTTAGAAAAAATATTGAAAATAATAAAGGATGAGAGAGATAAAAGTGTACCATTGATTGAATTCAAGCATCCTAAGGAATTGGAGGTATTTTATTTACTACATAAATTAATTAATTAATTAAACAATAAATTTTTCACCGCAAATGAAGCCGTTTATAAATGTCAGACCGTTATGAGAATGAATGACTGTGTTTATCGAGACTAAAGTATGTATACAGCGTAACAGAAGTAAAATTTACACTTTTAAATTACACAGATTACAATGTGAAATATGAAAATATTTTCAAATTACTACAACAAGACTTACAATGTATGTATTTGTAATGTATTTGCTATTGTGGTTTGGATGTTGAGACATAGAATTAGGCTATGCTACAATGTAGCTACGTTGTTAATACTTGTATTTTTTTTATCAAAGTTAACTTGACCGCGAAATAATCCCGCTCTGTGACCTCGGTCACCGAGAGCAATACTCTGACCCCAGACCCTTTTGTATGCTAGTCCCTTTTTATCTTTTTGCATGTTTTTGTTTTGAAAGACAATGTTCTCTTATCTTTTCAAAGCTGTGGTAGGTCGTTTATTAGTAAAATTAGTAAATTTTTTATGTTGACACAACTGCAACAGATTATAAAGTTTACTGATATGTTAATATATGTACGGATTTTCTGCATTCTAATATATGAACAAAATTGTTAGTTGGAAACCAATAAATCTTCGATACAAATAAATTTAATTGAAGTGTTTGTTCATATAGTAGTTCGGTGAAGCTGTTAAGACATTGCTAAGTCAATAGCGTAATCAGTTTGAAAAACAAAACAATCAAAATAATAGTTTTTATTAAATAATTATGAAAATACCTATATCCGGTAACAATCACAACATACCAAATATTAAAATTTTTGTATGTCTCTATTTCATCCGGCTAATCATCGAAACGGTTGGACAGATTTTGACGGGACTTTCACTGGCAGATAGCTGACGTTATAGGAGTAATTTTGATTTTGAAAAAATCCGTGCAAAGATTATGAACAAAATAAATAATGTTCCGTAAAGAACGCGTTCCACGTGTACTAAATTCCACGCAGACAAAGCTATAATTAACAGCTCCTATAAAGTATTATTGACACAAATGTAGCTTAGTTAAATATTACTTATTGTATTATTTACTTAGAGGTGCGTACTGTAAACGATATCATTTTCAAAACAAATGAGCTAAAACCTTATTTTCAGGCTATTCTAGACTTGGATATCCATAAAAGTGTTTCGGATGATGAGTTGGAGCAGTGTGTCAAACAGGTCTTACGGTATAGTGTGAAGACTCATAAAGGAACTTTCAGGAATCAGCTGTACGGCGGCACTGATATATATGGACTCTCAGGCTCATGGATTGCTGAGGCATTTAATACTAGCCAGTTAGTATTCATGTTTTAATACTAGAAATACCAAAAAAATTATCCTTCACGGGACGCCTGGCAGATGTGAAACAGATAAAAGAACAGATTAAGACAGGAATCAGCTATGGCATAGTCAAAAGATAATGCATTACAAATTTGTTCCATAAAATAATGATTATTTATTTATTTTATTACATAAATATTCATGTTTGTAAATATAAAATACAAAAAATCAACTACGTCGATGGCGCGTGCCACGCAACGCTAGTAGAACGGGTGACCGACAAAACAATTTGAATCTTACGCTTATACTGATAGGGTTGCAAATATTTTTAAGTATTTCGTTAATACTGCGAATTTTGTGGTTTGCAGCGCCACGCCAACAATCAGGTTTACCCGCGCTTACAAATGTTTCATCCATCATGTATAAACCCTTTATAACGAATTTCATGGGATCGAGCATTTTTTTCGTTTTACTGTGGAAAGAGAAAAATTAAATGGTTTATGGTAAACTAACTAAATTGAACTAATGTCTACTTTATAGAAAGTCTTTCGTTAGAACGACCGACGTTATAAATAAATATAAATCAACTCTATACTATTTAGAGTGTTCGGATTTTAATTTGGCACGTCGGATAGAAGACCAAGATAGTCAGCTAACTTCGGTTTCGTATAGCATTATCTTTGTTTAACACAGCCATTGTGCTGTGAGAGAGAACGCTTTACAAAGACGAAGCAAGGTAATCTTAGCCGGCCGTCTCATTCTTTTACCGGAAGTGACAAATCAAATGCCGGGTATTGTGTTATCGTGCATTTGTATCGTAGCCGTCGATATTTGAGTAAAATCACAAATTTAAAAACATACGTATGTATGTACTTATGTACGTACGTAAGAAGTTATAATTCTATAACTCAAAAATACACAAATACAAATAGATGCAGTTAATGCACGTTTTAATTTAAAAATAACTAAATCATAATTACATTACAAAAATATGTAAATATATCCATCTACTTATCTACTTTTCTGTGGTATTTAATTTACATCGTCCTTAAATTTACAATAAGTTTTGATAGAGTGAAACAATTTTAATGAAATCAAGACTGAATGTTACTTGAGGATGTGCTTTGTGATTCTTTTGGCAATATTTTATTACTACCTTCTGTTCGCGACTTCGTTCGCGTGGAATAGATACACCAACACGCAGCAGTTCTCAAAAGGAAAAAAATCATCCCGATTTTGAAGCATTTTTCATCTGTGCTCTGCTTTTATTGGTCTTAGCGTGATGATATATAGCCTATAACCATTCTCGATGAATGAGCTATATAACACTGAAAGAATTATTCAAATCGGACCAGTAGTTCCTGAGGTTACCCCCTACAACGTCACAACATCACAACGTCACAAACTCACAAACTTTACCTCTTTATAATATTAGTATAGATATATAACAAAAATTATCTGATACAAAATACACAATGGTGTTATTGAGGTATATATGCTTGGTACACATATATGTTTCAATAACTCATATTAGTATGAACATGTAGCTTAGCTTAGGTTGCTCTGATAGGTTGCAAATTGCATGTATACGGCAGCAGCCCAAGCCGAGACGTGCCGTGCACCCTTCAGCTAGTTGCCCAAATAAAATCGGCCTTAAGTGCCTTAAGCGCTCGCCTTAGTAGTCTGGTAAAGCTGGTAAAACCTTGCTAGGTCAATAGCGTAGTCAGTTAAAAAAAAAGTGTTCAACGAAAAAACAGACAGATCTCTAAAAATATTGGAAATATATTTTTATTAGTTACTAGCCTCTGCCCGCGACTTCGTTCGCGTGGAATAGATGCACTAACACCAACACTAACACGCAGCAGTTCTCAAAAGGAAAAAACATCCCGATTTTGAAACATTTTTCACCTGTGCTCCGTTCCTATTGATCTTAGCGTGATGATATATAGCCTATAACCATTCTCGGTGAATGAGCTATATAACATTGAAAGAATTATTCAAATCGGACCAGTAGTTTCTGAGATTACCCCCTACAACGCCACAACATCACATCACAAACTCACAAACTTTACCTCTTTATAATATTAGTATAGATTATTAAACACCTGCAATAATTTGTTTCACAAAAATATAGAAATACAAACACGTTAGATTTAATTAATCCTGTCGAAACAGATTATTATACTAGTTATTTCTTAGGATAGTAGACTAGTTATACGCTCGCTAAATTATATTGAAAATGTTCCATTAATTAAAGTTTCTCGCATTCGGGACTTGGGTGTGATTATTGATAGTAATTTAAGTTTTCGCTTTCATATTCATGACATAATACGTAGAGCAGGTCGTCTATCTGGTTTTATTTCCAGACAGCTCAGATCACTTGGAGACCCTGAGTTTACTATATCTGTATATAATAGTATAATTTGAAGTATCCTGGAATACGGCAGACAAGTGTGGAATCCGTGCTATGATGTACACACTAAAAGTATTGAGCGAGTACAAAAGCGCTTTGTTTATCACTTAGCATATTGTGATAGAAAATGTAAATTTTTAACATCATATGAAGTCGGGCTTTTAAATTGTAAAATGAAAACCCTATGTGATAGACGTAAAACAGCAGATATAATGTTTCTATATAAATTAATTCATGGCTTGGTCGACTGTGATGAATTACTTCAACAGGTTAAGCTTGTAGTGCCACATCCTGGGAGTCATATAATAAATAGAAAAACTTTTATGACACCTCACTGCAAGACTACTGTTGGCCAATATTCTGCTCATTATCGTATGTTTTCGAAATACAATGGCATTAATCAACTCATTGACATATTTACTTGTCCCTTGCCTGCATTTTAATTAAGACTAAAAACTATATTATAACTTAATTTCTAAGCATATTAATTTGTTAAGTAAGCTGTGTTCACTATTTTAGGACTCACATCGAGGTTTATATCTATTCATTTTTTTTTCGAAATGACTACTACGCTATTGACCCAGCAAGGTTTTAACAGCTTCACCGGACTACTAAGGCGAGCGCTTAAGGCACTCAGCCGATTTTATTTTGGCAACCAGCTCAAGGATGCACGGCACACCTCGGCTTGGCTGTTGCCTGTTGCATGCAAAATCGCAACCTATCTTAGCTAACCTAGCTAACTATTAATATATGTATGAGTTGTTGAAACGTATATGTGTACCAAGCATACACGCCTCAACAACTCCTCCATATATTTATTATCGGAAAATTGAGAGTTTTTCAGTTCGATAAGGGAAAAAAGTAAACCCTTCCACTTTCATGTGTAAGCGTGTAGGCGTGCACGTGTGTGGGGGTGATCGTGTAGTGTTGTAGCAGTGATGTATATTTGTGTGTCACCGTATCGCGCAAGCAACGCACTCAAGGGATCCCTACCGAGGGATTGAACCTGATGTATAAAACTGGCTTGGTTTGAAGGTGATAGGTACTATGTTGTGAGTGGTACAGAGATTATTTATAAAAATATATTGGAAATATATTTCAAATACGTTTTTGAAACAGTTTATAACTCTTAGACAATAGTTTCAAGTAAGTGACATTTGACGTTTTCGGCGGGATGTTTGACGCTTCGATACGGTGTTCATATATTTTTCTTTAATACAATGGAGTATAAAAAGGTTTTAATACAAGTCGATGATAGTTATGGTAAAGTAAGTGGTAGAGATGTTTATTCAGTTTTATGTAGGTTAGTTTTTATTTTAATTGATCCTGGTAGATGACGCTACGAATGGGTTTATTTAAAAAATGAATACATGTAATCTGGGTATATGTTTAAGTGAATCCGTGGATAGTTTGGATTCACAATTGGAAACGGTAGTTGTGGCTGCAATCGGGTATCAGTTTTATTTGCGGGGTGGTAGGGTTTTACAGCCTGACTGGGTCACCACCACCATGTACATGACGAAAAAATCCGTAATAGTGATTCGCTTCTGCGCGTCGCGTTTCGGGATCAGCCTGTGCATATCCAGCTTTTTGTAGGCAGGCATGATAGTGGCGACCAGCGATGGATAGTGTGTCACTCGGTGGTCGCTATTGTTTTTGGATTGTACTGTGCTTACTATCAGGCATAGTGCAGGCATTTTGCCGTGCTACGATAAAAAAAAGAAACAATTTTTTCGCGTGATAACCAATTTGGTGCAAACGAAGTTGCACGGGTCAGCTAGTAATAAATACGGACTGTTAAACTCAAATCTATAAGTCCACTTTTATAAGTTCACAAAAAAACACTTTTATTACAAATAGTCACAATAAATTATCATTCATCACCATATACAAGGTGAATGTTTAAAATTTAACACCCTTCAATCCTTTAGTAGTTCATGGTCACATCTAACATATAAAATAATAATATAGGAACAAATACTAATAAACAAAAAAGAGAACATTAGTTAAAGTTTACTCTAAAACTTTTAAAAGTATGGGAACGATACTTTTAAACATTCAAAATTCACATCTAGGTTCATTGAACAACATTAGAGGGGCACTTTTCAAGGTTAATCATTACGTAACTACTTATCGTTGTCGCCGCACCGTCAAACATACGGAAGTAGGGCGCGGGTCGAGCGGGATTGTGCGGCACGGTGTGATTCATATCTTTCCTTATTATTTCACCTGTTTGTTTTTGCATAAATCACCTTATGCTGAATGTACATCAGTTTTGTTTTTCTCTAGATAATTAGGTCAAGTATTAAGCACCTATTTTTTTACACCACACAACTTTATAGACCATTTACAGCACCATTCATAGTGTCGCATATAGGTGTCGGTGTACGCGTGCATCGTAAAAATGTACTCATAATTTTCGGCTGAGTGCCTTAAGCGCTCGCCTTAGTAGTCCGGTGAAGCTGTTAAGACCTTGCTAGGTCAATAGCGTAGTCAGTTCGAGAAAAAAAAAAATGTACTCTCAATACTACCATCATTTTTTCCAAACGCCCCAAGAGATCTATAACTTCATAAAATTATGGAAATTCTTAAACTTGTTTACCATGTCATAGATGTAATATGTGTAAAATACATACAATAAAGCAATCAAAGGAGCTAAATTAAGGCAAAGTTAGAAAATATATATTGATTCATTAATTCACGTCCAGCTTTTTTTTTTTGAACTGACTACGCTATTGACCCAGCAAGGTCTTAACAGCTTCACCGGACTACTAAGGCGAGTGCTTGCGGCACTCAGCCCATTCTATTTGGGCAACTAGCTCAAGGGTGCACGGCACACCTTGACTTGGACTGTTGCCTGATACGTGCAATTCGCGATCTATCTGAGCTGACCTAAGATAACTATTAATACATGTATGAATTGTTGGAGCATGTATGTGTACCAAGCATATATACCTCAACAACTCTTATATATATTTCGTATCGGATAATTTTCCAAACTATTTCAGTTCGATAAGGGAAAGAAACAAAACCCTTTCTTGTGTAAGCGTGTATGCGTACACGTACGTGGGAGTGATATGTGTACTGTTGTTGCAGTGAGGTAAGATTTTGTGTCACTGTATCTCGCGAACAGCGTACTCAAGGGCTCCACGCCGAGGGAACGGACCTAGGTTTGAGCCGCTGCCGAGGGGGGCCTAAACTGGTTTCACGTCCAGCTGGATATAATACATTCCATTATAATATTATAAAGTCAATAAATCCAAAAGATAAATAAAAAAGTGTCGTTTAAAAGAATTTATTATTTGCTATGAAATAATATATTACACATTATCTACGTTACGTGTAATATATCAAGTTACTTAATTAAATCAACACCCATTATGCTTGCTTTTTTTTAAATATTTTATTGAGTACATAGGTCATTAAAAACATATGTTTATCTCCTGGATCTCTCGCTCTCGTCTGTAAGATGGTTGAGAGCGAGACCGGGTGAACTCCGTCGCCTCATTCTGCGAGTCAGTTATGCTTGCTAAGGAGGTGGCGGAGAGGGAGAGAGAGTAGACCACTAGGCTCCTCTCCCGCGGCCGACGAACACGGCGGCGACGGGTCGGAGACGATCTGAGGCCGTCGTAAAGGGCCTGCGTGCGACGTGACGAGGGCACGTCCGTCGCCCAGCACTATAAAAGGCCCCCGTGGTGGAGTTGCATTGTGCCGTGCGACTCCCACAGTTCGTCTGGGGGGTTTAGCACCCGCCCCTTCCTGAGGGTTCTTCCACCTTGACCCCTCAGGCCGCAGAAGGGGCCCCTTATGAGGGGCCGACACCTGCCGGATGAGCAGAGGTAGTGCCGTAGGCAGTTCCTGCTACTTGGCCAACAGGTGTAAGGAGGCACCATGGGGTTTTAGTCCGTGCAAGTCCAACATACCCCCCCTAGCTACCCGGCCAGGGTGGGCATCTCCCCATGTAAAAAAAAAGGTGAAAGATGTCAAGGTTTTCGATTTTAGTAAATCTTGGCTATATTACACCTGTATACATGATTTTTATTTAGATAGAATACGCTTTGTCTACTTCCAAAATGTGAGTACTGAAATAAACCTTCGGTACGAGTTTTACACTTTTTCTTTGGTAATTATACAGGTATCTTTATTTTATCAATTCCACGTTCAAGTATATGTACCGGGTGCTATCACTGGTTTAACCGTTATTGAGTTTTTTTTTTCGATCTGACTACGCTATTGACCCACCAAGGTCCTAATAGTTTCACCGGACTATTGAGGTATTCTTATTCTACGCTATTACTTTGAATGAATATAGACGTCAGACTGTAAGAGTCCTTTGACTGAGCAAAAGTCTCTGAAGCAAAAATATATTTTGCTTACAATATTTGTTTGTACATAAACTTAATGCCTACTAGTTCATAAAATTTAAGTTGCTAAAATACTTTATATCAAACGAAGATATGATTTTTTTAAATATAGAGTCTGTGTCTGAGAAGTAAAACTAAACAAAAGATTGAATGAGTTTTTGAGTTATATGCTCTTAACAGTAGTCTATATTATTTATGTCATTACGTATTATAAAACAAAGTCGTCTACTACGTCTGTTTGTCTGTTCGGGATAAATTCAAAAATTACTGAACAGATTTTCATACAGTTTTCCCCGATAGATAAAGTGATTCACGAGGTAGGTTTAGGTATATAATTTGTCAAGGTTTGTTCTATTATCAGAGCGGTATAGTGGCCGCCGGGCCCGGTAATGTATTTATAAAAATATGATTTTAATATAATTTTAAATATAAATTTAATCAAGTTGTCATATTTTTTTTCAGATACACGTTTGAAGTGGCACCGGTATTCACGCTTATAGAATTAAAAGTTTTAAGCCATGTTTTGAGTCTATTCGGTATTCCTGACGGCGATGGCATATTTAGTCCAGGTGGTAGCATATCTATGTTATATGCTATCACTGCCGCAAGATTCAAGGCATTCCCACAAGTCAAGACGAAAGGTATGAGAAGTTTGCCCGAGATGGTCTTGTTTACTTCTGAAGATGTAAGTAATATCAGTTTTAATCTATACTACTATTATAAAGAGGTAAAGTTTATGAGTTTGTGACATTGTAGGGGGTAATCTCAGGAACTAATGGTCCGATTTGAAAAATTCCTTGAGTGTTATATAGCACATTTATCGAGGATGGTTATAGGCTATCACAGTGAAACCAACAGGAGTGGAGCATCGATTAAAAATGTTTCAAAAGCGGTGTTTTTTTTCCTCTTGAGAGCTTCCGCTGCGTGTTAGCGTTATTCCAAACTAACTAACACAACCCGATTAGGCCTCCCACGGCAGCGGCTCAAGCCTATGTTCGATCCCTCGGTAGGGAGCCCTTGAGTGCGTTGCTTGCGCGATACGGTGACACACAATATACATCACTGCTACAACACTACACGATCACCCCCACACACGCGCACACTTACACGCTTACACATGACAGTGGAAGGGTTTACTTTTTTCCCTTATTGAACTGAAAAACTCTCAATTTTCCGATAATAAATATATGGAGGAGTTGTTGAGGCGTGTATGCTTGGTAGACATATACGTTTCAACAACTCATACATATATGAATAGTTAGCTAGGTTAGCTAAGGCAGGTCGCGATTTTGCATACAACAGGCAAAAGCCAAGCCGAGGTGTGCCGTGCACCCTTGAGCTGGTTGCCAAAATAAAATCAGCTGAGTACCTTAAGCGCTCGCCTTAGTAGTCCGGTGAAGCTTTTAAGACCTTGCTGGGTAAATAGCGTAGTCATTTCGAAAAAAAAAAATTACAGGCACATAAACTTTTACTTACAATTCTTTGTAAACGCACCTATATGTCTTTCTTACGCTGTGTAGAATTTATAATTCAGGGTAATTCGCCTCATACTAGATATCTTGGTAAGCTTTGATGTAATTTAACTTTTGTCATCTTCAGAGTCATTACTCTATCAAAAAAGCAGCGCATTGGTTGGGTTTTGGAACTGATAATGTTAGATTTATAAAAGCAAATGAGAATGGACAAATGATATCAGAAGAATTAGAAGCAGCTATCAAATGGGAAATGGAGGCTGGAAGGCACCCGTTGATGGTAAATGCCACTGCTGGGACCACCGTCCTAGGAGCTATTGATGAGCTCAATGCTATAGCTGATATATGTCAAAAGTTTCATGTTTGGATGCATGTTGATGTGAGTATATTTTTACTGTTGTTAGCTGGTTATCTAATAAACATGAACAGGAGTTTTATGGAGTATTTTGACTATTGAAAGTGAGGCTTAGAAAGATGAAGTACTAAGAGTTTAGAGCAGCGAGAAAGATGTGACAAGGAAAATAGAGAAGAGTAGCGTAAGATATGAAATTTTTATGGTTATTTTAGATGATTAAATTAGTTATATAATTGGTGTTATGGACAGCCTATCTTATTTAAAGTATCTTATTGTAAATGTTAGCTTTTTTTTATCAATGGACGATTTTAAATATCCTGATTGCATAATTAAACTGATTTAATTAAGTTACAAATGAACCTAATCAAAGGATATCTTACAAATTGCATTTCAAATCATATGAAATTGTTTTTTTTTTTTTCGAACTGACTACGATGTTGACCTAGCAAGGTTTTCATAGCTTCACCGGACTACGTATGAAATTGTGATCATCACAGTAAGGTAACTAAGAAAATTCCAATCTCTCACGAAATATATCTGTGTAACACAAAGTATATAGTAGTTTTTAAAATTTTTGATTGTAATTTTAGGCATGTTGGGGCGGCAGTTTAATACTATCAAGTACGTATAAATACAAATTACATGGTATTTCAAGGTAATTTCCAAATTACAGTACTGTTTAATGCTACTTAAACATAATTACAGTGTTGATAACGGCAGTTTAAAGGAAATATTAATATGTTCTAGAGCGAATTCGCTGTCATGGAACCCTCACAAAATGGTGGGCGCACCTCTGCAGTGTTCAATATTTCTCGTTAGACAGAAAGGGTTGTTACACGAGGCTAACGCGTCCGCAGCACAATACCTCTTCCAACAAGACAAGTTTTATGACGTATCTTACGACACTGGAGATAAGAGCGTGCAATGCGGGAGAAAGGTTGGTTTACCGCATCTATAATAAAAGAATTATCTAAAAAATTGACATTGTACGCGTGAAATTTTTTTCCGATTGTAACCATTTAACTGAAAAGGGTATTGAATCGCGTTTTTATTTATGTGTTTTTTTTTTTATATCATGGGAGTCAAACGAACAGGCGAATCACCTGATGTTGAGTGATTACCATCATCCACAGACACTAGCAACACCAGAGGAGTTGCAATTGCGTTGCCAGCCTGTGTTAGGGGGTAGGAAGAAGAGTGGAGAGGGAAAACTGACTGAGCGAAACGCAACAATGTAAGCACTGTTACTTTACGTCGGTTTTCTGTGAGAGGGTGGTACTACCCAAGTCGAGCCGACCCATTCATGCTGAAAACAGTAATAGCTTCAGCGTGGCTCTACAACCTACAAGTATATCGATCAAAAAACAGAAACACCGCGGAGCACTTGTGCTAATGAGTGTGAATATAAATGTTACACGATGAGCACGATACGAGATATGGACGCCGCCAAATTAGCCGTAGTTCGTCTGAAGAGCTCCTCTCACTTTCCTTTATTCAGCCGCCGCACGCTGGCTGTAATGCGACATGCGTTAGCTAGACGAAAAGTTTGAGGCAGTCGATGAAACCTTTTTTACACATTCGGCTTAAATTTATTTTAAAGTTAAAAGTAGGAGTAAGTAGTGTATTTATGTTGCTATTTGGGAGTTATCTACATTGTCATTTGTATCAGAAAGTCTTAAATAAGCATTTTTCTAAAAAAATTGTAGTTTATTCAGTTTTTTATGCTATAAAATAAATTCAGACGGAGTAACAATATAATGCACTACGATAATTCGCATAAAAAAAAGAATTAAGACGAAATGTTACTAAAAATACTACGTACATCTTGTAAATAAAATTGATATAAATAAATGCATTGTTTAAAATTATATGAATATTTCAAAACAAATTTTATCAAAACATCGACTTATTTCATGTTACTTCACTTTATTATCTGTCTTCGGAGATTACGTTTTTCAGAGTTTTAAATCCAAAAGAGAATTAAAGTGATCCATTTTCGTAATATTGATCGTATTGAAACGGCACATTCTTCTGGAAACGTCGATTTACTACCTCGAAACACGTACAATTTGAATTTAATCTTTTTTTGATTAAATGAGCACTGTCTTTCAAATAAGTTTTTAATACATATGTCTTCAGGTATATGGGTTGTTTGCAGAAGAATACAAATCGCAAGTTTACGAGTGCAGTGAGAATTATAATGTTTTAATTATACTGCCTAATCGATATATTTGACAGAATTGGTACTAGAGGAGAAAGCGTGGAAAAGAACTGTTACATAATTTCTAGGAGTTCATACACATTTTTAAATTTTAGATAGATGCATTTAAACTGTGGATGATATGGAAGGCCAGAGGCGATGCTGGTCTTCACCAGCTAGCCGATCACACGATGAAGATCGCTCTGTTCTGTTTCGAAACAGTAGCCAAAAGACCCGGGTTCAGATTAGTGACGGACACGCTACAGTGCCCTAATGTGTGTTTCTGGTATATACCAGAATTCATGCGGGGTAATGAAGAAAATTCACGCTGGTGGGATTTGATGCATAAGGTGAGAGTTTGTTCTTTACATAAATTAATTGAGTACATCAATTTGGGACAACGCGATTGCATTCCTTATTATTGTCCACTAGCCTCTGCCCGCGACTTCGTCCTCGTGGTATAATTACTTTGGGCTAACGCTAACACGCAGCGTAGGCTCTTAAGAGGAAAAAAAACCCCGATTTTGAAACATTCTTCATTAGTACTCCGTTCCTATTGGTCTTAGCGTGATGATATTATAACCTTTCTTTTGGGGGATTCATTATGGATTTGGTGGATAAGGGGGCAATTTAAAAATGAATTCGACACAACTCTAACCCTTTCGCTTTGGGTTATGTACAATGCTAGATATCGGTGACAAATTTAACAAAAAAGGCAAATTCTTTAAAAAAAAATGGCTCTTAATAAGTATAATTTCGTTTGACGTCACTAAAATATCAACTGGGTACTTAGAGTCGTCAATTACATTTTTCATTATATGTTTTGAAATTTTACTTACGAGGTTTTGATAACAATTTCATAGTGATTTTTTCCTAAAACTTAACATTTATATTTCTTTAGGGAACAAAACAATTTTTATATTAATAAAAAATATATATTTAAAGATTATGTATGGGGGAGGGGCGTATAAAATGATAGAAATGTTAAAGTGGGGCGTGACCTAAAAAGTTTGGGAAACACTGCTCAAGAATGTACAAGTTTGATGGTTTTAATATTACAGATAACACCGAAGATCAAAGAATTGTTAACTCTCAGTTCTCAATTAATGGTCGCATATTCGCCTCTAAGTCATCACAAAAATTTCTTCCGCCTCGCCTTTACTTTCCATCCAAAACTAGATGAAGAAGAAGTGCTTGAGATGCTACAATCCATACAGGATTGTGGAGAGAAAGTCACGGCTGAGATGTTATGATTTTAAATGATTGAAAATGTAACGGAAAATTAAATAATTTGTATGAGTAAATTTTACGGGTAAACGAAAAATAAAATTCATTTTTAATATGATTTATGAGTATTATATTTTAATTACATACGGTATTTAATTATGTAAAAAATGACCCTATACAACTTTCCTTAAAAGTCTACTGTATAAATCTCCACTTAATCTACAAAGTCTGGATAGTACATGAATGCTATTTTTTAATAACATGCTTAAAAGCGTGCATTTTTTACGATCCAGTCGAGGTATTTATCAACACGAGTGTAAATGCCAGGATGGTTTGGTTCTCCACAGCGCAGGCCCCACGAGACTACACCGACAACTGACCAACGGCCACTCGGCATCTGGTACATTAGTGGACCTCCACTGTCGCCCTGTAGAACAAACCGAATTAGGGGCATGTCAAAACATTAGTGAATTATATGGAGAATATATCTCTTAATGAATATTGGTTGGCTGTTTACTATTAGTTAAATATTATGCTACAAATTATTACCTGTTTGTTGTTTTGTCTTTCATCTGAAACTAATCCAGAATCCCAATAAAATTAGACATAGTCTCTATAGGAAGACTGATGCGAGTAATCATTGTTTAAATTTATTTTAGCGTTGAATAAGAAGAAATCTGTCGTACGTATTTTTATTATAACACGATAACCTTCTATTTACCTAACTAATGTTGATATAGAAAGTAATTAATCGTCATTATATTTTGGTTTTTCTTAAAACGATTGGAGAATTTATAATAATTTGTATTAAAAAATATACCTGACAAGCGTCTTTGCCACCCTCGTGTCCACCGGCACACATACTCTCATCGAAAATTGAATCAGAGAAAGCGTTTATACAGGACTGTTGCTCCCACACAGGGATAGTGACTTCCATTAAAATATTGCTATGTGGACCACCATACCACTGTGTTCCCCAACCTGTAATAAAAAAATACAAAAAATCTGTGTGTAACGAATAAACATATTCTCTTATATTTAATAAGCTTGTAGTTTTGAGTAAATAAAAATGTTAACATATATTTTTTAATATAATGGCAGTAGGCAACCCTATTTGATGTGCTCCAGCTTTCCACATCATACCTTTGTTCTCAAACCAAAAGCCCCTCAATATTCTCTCCGTAAGGGTGGTAGGTATGTGAACTTTGGACAGTTCTATTTATGTAATCGAATAAATACTCCTTACAGGGTTGTCAACTGAGTTAATTACTTTTAATGTGGTAGATCTGTGTTAATCCCGAACTTTTGGATACAACATCTGCTATACAAACATATGTAGGTATTTAGTATAGATTTTTACAAATCTGAATGAGATCGAATCAGTAAGGTTATTTAAGTATTTATTGGCAATTATTGATTATTAGTTTGAACAATATGTTAGTTACCAATAATTGTAGACGATTTGTCTGTTAAATCTAAGCCGACTGGTGGCAGACAGATCGGCCAGACATATGTGTTGAATACGGCGGGCCTGTGCAGCTTCAGTATCGCGATGTCATGGTGATAGTTGGGTACCTCGTACATTTCATGCTGTATTTTCTCAATTACATTGAAGTTGTATGTCCGGGAATCATTTGTACGATGCAAGTCGTATTCTCCGAGACGTACGAACAGTTCGTTCGCTTCCCATCTGCAAAATATCTAAATCAAAACATCTGTTCATTCTCTCTTGAAGACTTTTTTATTGTTATTTCAGTATTACATGAGCCAAAAACTCTGTAAAGGTACAATGTATACAAATATGGTGTCCAAATGTCTACAAAATCGCACTGAAACAACATGCGAAGTCTAATTGAGATGTTAATTAAATACCCAACATAACTAAATTACTTAATTGTATAAGGATTAATATTATATTTACCAGTGTAAATAACCCAGTACTTTTTAGTAATATGTAAGAGATAAAATAATTACTGAATTTAGAAGATAGATTTAAGATCTATAAGTCTGTCGTACATTATCTTGATGTATTTTATGAGGTTTAGTCCGCTGTAGTTCGGTGAAGCTGTTAAGACCTTGTTAGGTCAATGCGAGCGCCTGAAAAATATTTTTTACGACAATCTTTCTAATTTATTTGGTCATTCCATGGTTCACGCTTACTAAGACCAGTAACAATTTTTTAAGGAAGAGTGTTAGGTTTTATAACAAAATTCTAAAGCACATTACTGATTTGCCAGATAGTTCAAGTACCACGTAAAGCTGGTTTTAATGATCAAAGGCTATATTAAGGCAGATCAATATGTGAACGATAGTGACGTGACATCTGGAAATGAGGCCCTTTTCTTTCTTCAAAAGACTTTGTTTCTACTATTTAATTGATTATGTTTACCTTCTTGTACAATGTGCGGCTGTAAGCACATGCCTATCTGTAATAAGAACTCCACCACAGTATTGTTCAAATCCATACGGTGTGACAGACGCCATCCACGGCCAGTCACGAGGATTGGCCGGACGGGATCCACTCACGCGGCCTTGTGCGTGAGTACTTAACCCGCAACCTACAATGCATAAACTGAAGACTCTTATATAAATATATATACAGGTAATATTGAGTATACATATTGTTCAGTAATGCTTGGGATTGTAATTGTGTTAGACTTATTAAATATTGAAGAAGTCAAGAACATAATGAAATGATTCAGTAAACATAAACATACCTCTGTTTTCGGCTCTACCAACTCTTAAGATGGCTTCGTTGTCCTCCTCACTAGGTGCTATAGAAGGTAAGTCTCCAGCTAGACCTTGAACACCGTCGACGTTAGTAGGGCAGCAGGCGCCTACAGCACTAAAAGAATACGTTAATAATATGATAGTTACGTTGTAGGGACTTCGAGATTTGAGGTTGTTAAGCATTTAGGACGACTGCACTTTCAAAATTACGATTATTACTTCATACAGTGTATTAGCTAAAATGTTTTTCGACAGTTTTCGTTGAATTAGTGCCTCACACTAATAATTAAGGTGGTTGATCAACGCTGAAACTATTACTGGTTTCAGTATGAATGGGTCGGCCCGACCGGGGTAGTACCACCCGACCCACAGAAAACCGATGTGAAGTAACAGTGACTTTGTATTTAACGTAGATAGAGTGAGAACTCCCTTAGGAGAACGTGTTTGTATATTTAAAAATAAAAACTATGAATGTACTGTTCTCTTTTGTTGTACATTATGTATTCACGCCTACTTCCATAATATAGGAGTTCCGATTCTGATGCGGCCGGGACGGTTGTGACCGTGCGCACGGAGCAATATTTCGATTTCCGCGAGTATAGTCATACAGTGTATTCCAGTGAAATATCTAAATCAAAATATCTGTTCATTCTATCTTGAAGACTTTTTTATTGTTATTTCAGTATTACATGAACCAACAACTCTGTAAAGGTACAATGTATAAAAATATGGTGTCCAAATGTCTACAAAATCGCACTGAAACTGTGTTACTGTGATTTGCGAGTGCTGTTTTCGAGTGTTTTAAAAACCGCACTTTTCAGTGCGTACTATATAGCGAATAGTACAACGTGTCGGTCAACCAGCGCATCGTATCGTGTTGGACGTGTGTATCTCGTGTAATTAGTCACATATCCAGAGCTTCGTTTCGATGTTTTAATCGAGAATTTCAATCGTTGGTCGTTTTTTCAGAGCATTTTATGTATATTTTTAGTGCGCACCGTGTTCAACGTGTACATAGCATCGAGATCGACGTAGATAGCCGGCGTACCCGACTTTTTCCACGCAGCACCTGCGTGCCAGATGTGTGCGTTGTTGTTGTTGTTGCAGAGTGAGTCATCGCCGTCGGTATTGTACTCGAGCTACATTGTTTAGTGACCCATCGTTACTAATTAAATAATTTATTAAACGGCACTTCTCAGTGCGAACACAAAACATTTGATAGTCCCGTAGCTTCATTCTGGCGTGCCCCTCTGCCCATGAGGCAGGAGGTTAATTATACGTCCGCGTGCTCTCCCCCCTCCCTCCATGCCACGGAATGGCTAGTCAAAATCAGTCGATGTTAGATCGCCTAAACTGGCTGGAAAAAATTGTACAGAAAGGCTCCGAAACCTCAGGCTCAGCCTCCGCAGGCGAAGCCTATTCAATACGACCGCCTCAGCACCTTTTCTTTCGACGGCGTTGACTGGATTAGCCAGTTAATGGTCGTGCACGATGTAGTAGACGTCTTACCTTTTGCCGAGCTTCTCGTGACGAAGAGAAGTCAGGATATGCTCAGAGCGTTCGCGCGTTTTCCGGCTCTTGCTAGGACAATGAACGAACTCGCCCGTGCTCATTATAACAAATCGGTTTAACAATGTTCGCGGCAATGAATAGGGTTAAACCGCGCGGTCTATCTCTTTCATTTTTCTAATAAACAAATAGATGTTTTCCTCGTACATGAAACATTATTAAAACCGAAAATGCGTAGCCCGCGAATCGCGTATTATAATATAATTCGAAATGATCGTGTCACCCGCGGGGGTGGCACCTTAATCTAATTCAAACGCTCGTTATGCTGCATGCCGATAGATCCACCTGCTCTAACCAATATGGAAGTGTCAGTGTGTGGACTAGGGATGACTAAAGAATTATTAAAATCCGACTTAGAAGCGTTGTTCGAATTAGGAGACTCCGTCATAATAGCAGGGGACCTCAACAGTGGGAACGTCATCTGGAAGTTCCAACTACTTCTCGTAACGGGATAATATTGGACAGACTAGGCGACGATCTAGCTTTTGAAGTCATAGCCCCTATGTAACCCACTCACTTTCAAGATAACTGTCGTCCGACAGTGTTAGACGTAGCTCTCTTTAAAAATGTCACGCTTCGGGTACGACTCATACAAGTCGTACACGAACTTGACTCAGATTACCGTCCCGTTATACTGTTAGGTTCGAGCCAACAGCGGTGGAGAGAACAAGCCCCTCCGCCGCCCGCCCCCATTGGTTTTTTTTATCGAGGTTTACTCCTCAGCTACCTCAACCTTCCTGAAGGACCAGAACCTATATTATAGCTCCTGATGTTAAGCGGGTCAATAAACTAAATCCCTCCCCCTATCCTACCTAACCCTAATGTAACCTACCCCTACAGACCTACTCCTAGCCCTAACCTTACCTACCTAACCATACAGCCCTATAATCCCGCCTCCCTTGCTCTACCTGGAATGTTTTTCAGGCTGGCCTTTGGTGAAATTGTCCACCACCTCTCCTTCTTCCGCGTTCAAGTCCACGTCGACGTGTCGTTGTTGCTCTGCCGCACCTCTCTCGTTGCCTTTCCGCCTCTTCCTTTTGTGACATAACGGCCTCACAATAGGAAAGGACCGCAGTCCAGGCCGTTTCCTCCCGAACCATGGAGCGCACCACAGCTGGTAGGGTAAGGTCAGAGCCGATCGCTACCACGAGCTCTGAACGCTCTATGGACCAAGCTGGGCATTCCTCCATCGTGTGTTGAGCTGTGTCCATATCACACTCCTGGCAATGGTGACATCTAGGTGTCCCTTCTTTTCTGGCTATGTTGTGCAGATATCGCCCAAAACAGCCATGATTCGTCAACATCTGGATCAATCGAAAAGTCAGTGGTCCATGCTGTCGTTCCATCCACTCCCTTAGCACTGGGCGAATTGCTTCAACCGTTCTGAATCCGGCTGTCGGTGAGGCTAGATTTTCCAACCAGATTTGTAGCACACATTCTTCAAGGTGTAATCTGAATTTCTCCTTTTCTCTGAGGGTAGTTACCACTCCCCTGGTGGTTCTTTCCGATTGCCAGAAAAACATTGTGGCATGCAAGCGCGCTACCAACTCCCACGGTGGGGTACCTACCAAAACACAGGCTGCGTTATACGACACAGTGCAGTAGCCTCGTATGGCTCTAAGAGCCATAACCTTGTGCAATTTGCGAAGCACCGCCACATTTTTTGGCGTCAATGTGTCCCACCAAACCGGAGCCCCATATAGCGCCATAGAGCGCACCACCCCCATATACAGGGATCGGCAACTTGAACTAGGTCCCCCAAGATTTGGCAGAAGGCTTGCCAGTAGCGAGGCATTTCGCATGACCTTGGGAGCCAGTTGTTGAAAGTGGCTGGAAAAAGTCCACCGACTATCCAACATAAGGCCGAGATATTTCATACTGGTTCCTACGTCTACACGGACCCCATCAATCTCTATATGGGTTCCAGAAGGCAATGCTTTACGGTGGCTGTAGAAGCAAATCGCTTCGGTTTTGTGGAGAGCCACCTCTAAACCAAGCATTCGCATTCTTCCCACCACCTGTGACACACTAACTGTGATCAGTCGGATGGCATCCTCAAGGGTACCACCTCGGGCAGTCACCAGTGTGTCATCGGCGTAACATACTATGCCAGCTCCGAGCAGGAGATTCCCTCGGAGCACCCAAACATACCCGATGTTCCACAGAAGCGGGCCGAGAACCGACCCCTGTGGAACACCGCACGATATGGCTCTCCGGTGGAGGCGAGCACGTTGTCCGTTACACACTACGCTTCTACCTTCTAAATATGAAGCAATGATGTCAGACAGATACTGCGGCACGCGATGGTATTTTAGCGCCTCATTTATACACTCCCAGGGTATACTGTTGAATGCATTGGCAATGTCCAATGATACTGCCAATAATACAGTGCCCTGGGAGACTGCCTCATCATAGAGCGCTTTAACACGCAATATTGCGTCAGATGTTGACCGCCCAACCCGAAAACCATATTGCGCCTCCGAAAGATTTGGCCCCACTCTGGTCAATTGTCGGACCAATCGTCGTACAACGATACGTTCAAGAAGTTTCCCAACTTCATCCAGCAGAACGATCGGGCGATACCCTGACGGAGAATCCGTAAGACGCCCTTGCTTTTGGAGTAATATAAAGCGACCCACTTTCCACTCAGGGAGAAACTGAAGCATAAGAACCTACCTCGACCCCCGGAGACCGCGTGGTAGGTCACTACCTACCTCGGTCAGGTAGTCAGTTCGAAAAAAAAAACTTCCATAATACTTCCTGTGTTGCTAATATAATAATATACAATTAGGTAGTTGACACCTTTAACCAATAATTTCAGAACACAGTTTCCCAGTATGTCCGTATGATAGACTCTTTTGTCGCAGGTTAGAATAACTTCGAAATTTATTAATATGCGTCACATGTTACCCTTGGTCAGAAAAGTATTAAATCCATTGATCTACATCGTGACTGTCTAAAAAGTGACATCCTTCAATCGTGGCATAGTGCATAGTCACATTAAACATATAAAATAATAATATCAATACAAATACTGATAAACAACAAAGAGAACCTACGTTAAAGTTTGTTCTAAGACTCTCAAAGACACATTTAAATAAACCTAGGTTGAATAGCTGGTGAAATAACCTGCGAACGGCGTCCCGGAATTTATAGCCTTCGATAATAAAACGGACAATAAATCCTTTTTGTTTGTTTAAATTTCGAAAAATTATTCTTCGTTAGTTTGTTGGCTTCACTTTCACTACATCTGAGGACATTTATACTGTGCTTTAACATAGAGGATTGACTATAATTTTGGTATTTTTTTAGATAATTATATCAAATATTAAGCACCTATTTTTTTAATTGATTTAGAACGAGTATCAAGTATTGAGAATACTGTAAAAATATTGCTAACGAGTAACCAGTCACAGTATTATAGAACATGCAAAGAATTAGACATACATAACATAGTGCAAAAAATCAAACTTACATAACGTCTGCCTAAAATATAACTAGCTAGGTACAAAAATGGTTATCCTATTTCTGCGTAGTATGGTAAAATGATTTATTGTGCTTATCGCAATCCAACAATTTATATACTGTTTTTCCAACAATTTATATACAGTTTTAAAACAATGCAAACTTACTTGTTCGGTAATACACACATATAGTCCATGAATTTGATGAAATCTTGCCTAAATTCTTCCTTGATACAGTGATAGACAGGCCGACAGCGACCGTTCTTACCGTTTGGCAGTGTACAGGACTGGTATTGTTCGTCTGCCTAAAATATAAATACTTTTTTTTTATGTCATAGGAGGCAAACGAACAGATGGGTCACCTGATGTTAAGTGATCACCATCGTCCATAGATACTTGCAACACCATGGGAGTCGCAAGTGCGTTGCCAAGTTGTATTTGGGAGGAGGGTGGGGGGGGGGCAGGAAGGAAAGGAGGAAGGGGAAAGGGAGGGTAGTGGGTCTCCGGCTCTCTCACTGACCGAACGAAACGCAACAATGCAAGCAATGTTACTTCACGTCGGTTTTCTGTGAGAGGGTGATGCTTCCCCGGACGAGCCGACCCATTCATGCTGAAAACAATAATAGCTTCAGCTTGGCTCTACCACTACCTAGGCATATAAAGATTTGTACATTTAATTTTTAGCCTACATATTTATATACATTTTATATAATCATAATAAATCAATCCGAGAAAAGTATAAGAATTATGATAACTGTTATTCACTAAAAACGTATAATTCTAGGAGGATATAATATGCTAGCATCTACCCGCGACTTCGTCCGTATGGAATAGTTACTTGAAGCTAACGCTAACACACAGCTGAAGCTCTCAAAGGGAACAAAAAACTAGTTCAAAATAATATTCATTGGTTCTCTGCTTCTTTCTTAACGTGATATATGCTTATATACTATAGCCTTCCTCGATAAATGAGCTATCTAAGACTGAAAGATTTTTTCAAATCAGTCCAGTAGCTCCTGGGATTAACGTGTTCAAGCGAACATATCCTTCAGCATTGTAATATTAGTACTGACAAATCTATCTTCTAATACCTTTAAACGAGCAATTCTTGTATATTTTTATATTGTTATATATTCAGGATCTCGGAATCTGCGTCAGCTATTTCCGTGAAACTTAGTATGTAGGTGGTTTCGGGGACGATAAATCGATCTAGCTAGATTTCATTCACATATTTTTTTTATCTGTGCTTTCAGGCAATGAAAATATATAGCTAGAATATAAATTTCGCCGACGTTGTCAAAACAAAAAAAGGTCAGAGGGAAATCGGCTGCTTCAGAAATCCGTCTATTCCCAGTTCGAACCCGAGTTACAGCAAAATATTTTTTTTTTTATAAACATGCTAATTTTGTGAGACAAACCTAACAGTTTATTTTAACTTAAAATGTTTTTTAAAGAAGTGAGCTAGGCTCAGTTGTCCAGGTACTGTTAATAAATTAAAAATATATCTGACAAAACACAACTGCACAATGTTATAACAGTGCAGTACATTACATGAGATGAAATTAATAAATTACATTAAAATTACGGACGTCTTGAAATATGAGTAATATTTTATTTAAATTATTATCTTTTCACATAACATTTTTATAGTTTAACTTTATTTAACATTATCTTACTATTTATATTCAGTTATTATGATAATCGCTTACTGTAATTTCCTGTAACTGTGTTGTAGGTATTCTTTAAAATTTTAGTTGGAAATAATATCAGATATAATACACATCAAACAGGATATATCGTTACTAATATTATAAATGCGAACGTGAGTTTGTTTTTGTTAAGATTTCACATCTCAAGTAGCAATTATTATGAAATCTTGCATTTTACCTTTCATCCAGAAAAAAATACTATTAACGTTGCCAAGTAAAATCTATATAAAACCGAGCAAAGTTGCAAGGAAAAGCTAGTTAAGAAATACATAAATATTATAAAACGTAACTATGAAAATGGCACGTTTATTTGTTGCCGATTTTCAAAGTTAAAATCACTATGCTAGCTTTTTAGTCTATGACTTTCATGATAGTGATCCAATCCGGATTGAAAGCCAACTACTTTTCATTATTTTGTACTACCTGGCTGACGTTGTCCCGTCCTGATTATAAAAAAAATCGACAAATTATATACTAAAACGTTCCTCATAAATCACTTTATCTACTGGTGATAACTTCATGAAAATCCGTTTGGCAGTTTTTGAGCTTATCACGAACAGACAGACAGACAGACGCGGTAGGGGACTTTGTTTTGTACTATGTAATGATATTACACAGTAATGACCGGTTATGATTGTGATATTTTTAAAAGCGCATATAATTAACGTCTCATACAGGGTTTTGACATCACTCTATCAAAAGTCCTTTACCAAGGTTTTAAACTAAATTAAATGCCACCTGCATTGTCATAGAGCCACGCTGAAGCTATAACTGGTGTCAGCATGAATGAGTCGGCTCGCCCGGGGTAGTACCACCCTCTCATAGAAAACCGACGTGAAGTAACAGTGCTTACATTGTTGCGTTTCGTTCGGTCAGTAGAACGCCAGAGACCCAATTCTCCGCCCCTCCCCCTTTCAAAAACACAGGCTGGCAACGCACTTGCAAGTCTCCTGGTGTTACTAGTGTCTATGGACTATTTGCCTCATAAAAAAGAAAGGAAGATTTGTTGACTGAAGTAATAGATAAATTTTCACATAAATTAATAACGAACCTGGTTAGGATTAAATTGAATTAATCGCTTTGTTCTTCCGTTGCCGCTGTGAAAGCCTCGGTTTTGGATAACATTCCTCCATTCTGGGTCATCTAGTTCAGCTAAAACGATAAAATACTTGTAATCACAAGTTTGGTGGATAAAAATTTGATAATTCTTCATAACAAACCTTTTGCAAATGTTTTTAAATATTTACAATGTCATTCGTGATTATATCAAGTAAATACCTACTTGTAATATATGTCATAAGTTAAAATCATTTTTAATTCTTAAACTACATGGTTGTTTATTTATATATGTCTACCAAAGTCTAATTTAACTCTACTAATAAATAAACGACTCGAGTAATATTTTGAGCGATGTTTTAAAATTTAAACCTCTTTATGCTAGTAGCTACGTTCTAAATATCAAATTTTTTAAACTACATATTTTATCCTGAATAAAGAGATATTTTTACGTTTAAATTGTTTTTTCTTAGATTCAGTCCAAATCTTATTGTATTCTACCTCAGGTAAAGTAAAAAGGTACTTACAATAATCGCTTTCCTTAGTAGCTGCAGAAGTCACAATTAATATGAAGAGAAGAACCAACATTCTCGGTTAACAACGAGCGCCCACGAAAACTACGCTCTATATAGTGATTTGTTTTATATGAATGCAGGAAATTACCGATACTAAATAATCCGCAGGATGTCGCACTGTTGATAGCGGACATATTCATTTTGATATAACGAAAAAATATATATCTCGTATCGTACGCAAATTCTGTCACGGTTTTGTTGAAATTTTTTATCGATGGTTGTGTTATTTTCAGCAAAAAATTATGTTCGTTTCTTAGTTATAATCTATTTAAAACTTTAGAATAATTTTTATACAGTCATCCATATCAGGGTCATTCACTGCTTGTTATTGCTTATCATATTTATATAAATTTACAGTACCTGGGCGACCGAGCTTAGCTCGGCTTGTAGTCCGGTGAAGCTATTACTGGTTTCAGCATGAATGGGTCGGCTCGTCCGGGGTAGTTACACCCCTCTCACAGAAAACCGACGTATAATAACAGTGCTTGCATTGTTGTGTTTCGTTCGGTCAGTGAGAGTGCCGGAGGCCCACCTCCTTTCCTTCTTCCCCTTTCCTACCCCTCCCTCTCTCCCATATATAGGCTGGCAACGCACTTGCGACTTCCCTGATGTCACTAGTGTCTATGGACAGTGGTGATCACTTAATATCATGTGAACCACCAGTTCGTTTGCCTCCTTTGATATAAAAAAAGCTGTTAAGACCTTGCTAGGTCTATAGGGTAGTCAGTTCGAGAAAAAAAAAATCTCGGTTCTTTAAAAAACATTTTTAAATTAAAATAAACTGTTAGGTTCGCCTTATTAAATGAATATTTCTTTACGAAATATATATCTCTTCTGCTGTCACTCGGATTCGAACTGAGGTTATACCGATTTCCGAAGCAACTGATTACAATCCGAGTTACTTTTGTTTTCAGAGCGCCGCGTCGGCGAAATTTACCTTTATATTTTATCGTCCCCGAAACTATCTACATACTAAGTTTCACGGAAATAGATGACGCCGTTTCCGAGATCCTGAATATATACAAATATAAAAATATACAAGAATTGCTCGTTTAAAGGTAGTAGAAGATAGACAGATAAAACGTTCACGGCTTGGGATATTTTTTGTCAAATGAGGTTATTTAGAAATTTCCAAAAAATAAATTTACTTATATTCTAACTAGCTGCGTTTTTTTAATATACCAAATAAATGTAAAATTATGATTAGATGTGTAAATTACAGAAATACTCTCTCAAAAATATTTGTAAGTATGACACGCACATCATATACAGTAACAGGTAACATGTACATTATATATGTGAATACTAACAGTGTGTCGAATGGTGTGGGATTTAACATCAGCCACATACCTGGAACTTTAAACTACTATCTATATACCATCCTCAGTGCTCACTTACACTATATAAGAAAGTATTAAAAATATTAAGCTATACATTATCGAACAATATGTGGTAAATCTTTTGTTATATAGATATAGTATGCCCATATTATTGATATAATTAAGTTATTGATATACGTTACTATAATTTAAATCACATATAAATATTTGACTTTCAATTATATTTATTCTTGGAGTCCAGTACAGAACCCGTCTCACGCGCATGTTTACAGTGAACAACATATCTTTGATCAATTTCACGTGGTTGAATGCGCGGGTAACAGTTCGTCACTACATAGTGTAAAACAAAGTCCTTTACCACGTCTCTCTATACGTCTGTTCCCAATAAGATCAAAAACTACAGAACGCATCTTCATACTGTTTTCACCATTATATAAAATAATTCTCGGGCAAGGTTTATGTATAGTTTGTCTTATTATCAGGGCGGGCAACGTCTTCTGAACCCGCTAGCTTAAAATAAAACAGCTAATTAGTTAGTTATTTCCCCGTAAAATTTCCGTTTAAATATTAATTGTAGTCCGGTGAAGCTGTTAAGACCTTGCTAGGTCAAAAGCGTAGTCATTTTTAAGAAAAAAAAAAACGCTGAAAAAGGTTCAGCCGTTTCAGATATTACCCGGAACAAATAAACAACAGACATATCGACAGCATTAAAAAATATGTTGATATTTGTAGCACCACATATTATGTATGTATTCACTAAAAATAATTCATTTTAATATTAAATACACACACACACACACACACACACACACACACACACACACACACACACACACACACACACTTTATTTATACAATATACACGTTATTTTTATAATATATCACAAATCAAACAACACTAAACTTTGGAAATGTTTGCGATATAAACGTACCACGTATAATCAAAAATTGGAAACAAAACTAACGTAGAATATTTTTTTTGAATACGAACACAAATTCTCAAAAATTTGCGAGAGAATGTTATCATGTTACCATGGCAACGTAAATAATATTGACGGTAACAGGCAGCGGAAGCTCTAAAAATAGCCCGATTTTGAGACATTCTTCATAAGTGCTCCGCTCCTATTGGTTTTAACGTGATGATATGTAGCCTAAAGTCATCCTCGATAAATGAGTTATCTAACGCTGAAAGAAATTCTCAAATCGGACTGGTAGTTCTTGAGATTAGCGCGTTCAACCAAACTAACTAACTAACTAACAAACTAACTCTTCAGCTTTATATATTAGTAGATATAGATTTCAGATCTTGCATATATTAAACTTTGGTCACGTTCTCTATCATCCATAAGGCTGATAACTCTTATAATAAACCTGTAAAGCTGATAATAATATGCAATATTATATTGTAATGAGACGTAATGTTATTTTTGAAATCGTAAGTAATACACAATTGTTCGTATATATTAAAATGTATCTATATACTTACCATTACACCTATATAAAATGTGGGTTCAACCGTTAACTAACAATGCATTTAACTATTTTTTGTTGTCATATTTGATAATATTTCGCTCTATTACTTATTACTAATTTAACTTTATCAGAATCGATATAATAAACGAATTACAATAAAACGATTTTTGTACCATTGAGAGGTGGTAGTTGTCAATCAATTTCAAGAAGAGGTTCCAAGGAACGTCCACTCTAATATTTTATAATAGATTTGTACAAAGTAACATTTCCATTATTGAAATAAAATAGATGGTTGGCCTCTTATTAATGAATTTAATAGCTGCGCTCCAAATAATCAGTTGTGTTTCTGGTCTGTACCTGATCGAGTTCGGAGCATGGAGGCGCTATAAAGAACATTCTTGGCTATCAACATTATCTAAAAAGAAAAAGAATTTGAATGACAAGAAAAATGGAACAATTTTAAAGTTTGATGCGAAGCACCGATTTGTTTTTTTTTTTTTTATATTCAGTTCGCTTCATAGCGCCATCGACAAAAGCATTTAACATTTAATTTTTTTTCTGTGACTATCTTCAAAGTTAAATATCATCTCATAGGCATAATTGGAAAACATTCCGCAGACACCACATGTCGTCTGGGACGCCGCTGTTCCGTACGAGGTACTGAGTTGCAGTTTAGTTCACGCTTTTATTTGGGGTTCACGTTATTTTATTTATTTATAGGCAAGGCAACCAACCACTGTTACGATCTTATTTATTTACACCGCATATTGCTAGTGGGGCCTATTTATACGGTCCCACCAGCCTCTTCCTTAGATATATCTATTATTTGTCCAAGTTAATCTCTGAAACTTTTAAGCCGATTCTGATGAAACTTTTACTGTGGACGATTAAAAATGTCAATTAATTTTATTTAATTATCTTAATATTAATCTTTATCAAAGGGCCTAGTAATAGTTATAAAGCTGACCAAAGTTAATATAACATAAAGGGGCATGATTATACAGGTAATCAAAATTAAAAAAGGGAGTTTTGTGAAACAATATATTTTTATGGGATTGAATCCAATTTTCACAATCAAATTTTAGTAGAAGCTAGTCTCTGATAAATGTACAATCCAATAATATTCATAAAATTGCAGTTTAGTATTCTTATTCTTGGACGTTATGGTTGTGAAGTTAAAATCGAATATCAAAGAATTTTTTTAGTGAAACTTCTAATGCGATTTTCAACAAGGTTGCGTTAAACGTCTAGCGCTACCATGCAGAGGGTTTGAAAGCACTGTTGCGTTAAAATTCAATAAAAATCAATTTCTTCCTCTTCCTATTTTCATGTCCATATTACGAAGTTTCACTTCTTCCGCGCGGAGGGACTCCACGCACTATTTTTTTAACTCAGTTCTCAGTTAAAGGTCTCGTGTTCATCTCTGCCTCATCAAAAAGATCCATCTAAAAATAAATGACGATCAAGTGCTCGAGATGCTACAATCTATAGAGGATTGCGGATACAAATTCAGGGTTATATGTTACTATTTTAAATGTTTCAAATTGGTTACTTGGAATTAAATAATGAATAAATGTAAATATTAAGAGAAAATAAAATAAAATGCTTATCTTATATGTATGAAATATGAGTATTTATATTTTTATTACACATCGTATGTATTATTCTAATAATTACTGCACTTTTAATTTGACTAAATAATTTGAATAGTAAATAAAAACTATAATGCTAAATATACTGCTTAAAAACGTGCATTCGTTATAATCCAGTCGATGTATTTATCAACACGAGTGTAAATGCCAGGATGGTTTGGTTCTCCACAGCGCAGGCCCCACGAGACTACACCGACAACTGACCAACGGCTACTCGGCATCTGATACATTAGTGGACCTCCGCTGTCATACTATAGGAAAATAAACTGAATTAGGATCTAAAAACTTTAGTGAATCACATGAAACGGTTACATTTTTATTTTTTCTAATCGATATTGGTTGAAAATGTAAATTTATTAGTTATTACTTTGTCCTATGTTCTGATGGTTCTGTCTCGTTTTTCCTTGAAGAATCCAAATAAAATTGATTTTTAAAATAGAACCCAACGTATTACGGTTATAAGTAAGTTTTTTTTACCTAGGTGAAGAAAGTAAAACACAATTGAGATTTCTAGCCGACCCATTTTCTTTTTGTAGGAAAACTTGTTCCTTTTTTATTAAAAATATAACCAATTATATTTTGTAACATCTACCCATCTTCAAAAAAGTCCTTGAATCTGTAGTGCACAGTATAGCGTGTGCCTAGCAATTTGTCTGCGTAGACAAATTGCGAGGCACACGCCCGACGCTGCCTACCTCAGTCCCCTCTGACCGATCGTAGAATACGTCAGTGTATGAATTTGTGTGTATAAATATATAAGTTAATTCTATAAAATAAATGCCATTCCAAGACATAAAACGGTGTCTTTATTGACTCAAATCTCCTCAGTAAATACATCGATAGTATTGGCAAATTGGTAAAAATCCATTTCTTCCCCCCATAAAATTCTTTAAGCATGTCCCTGTAATTTTTCCTACGACCCTAAAACCCTTGAATAAAATTAGTCAAACTCTCTAAAGGCAGAAGATGAGTTTGCACCTTAATTTCGATCTTAACATGTTAAATATGAGATCCTATTAGTTTTATATTTAAAAAAAAGAATGTGTGGTCGTAGGATACCAGGTAGGAACGAAGTTCTTTCGGCTAATGTAGAATCGACATAATTTGCAAAAAAAAAATCGTGCTCAATTTTATGTAATCGTAATTCAAATTATCAATTAAAATAACAAAATATGTCTCTTTAGTTTTGTTTGACAACATAACATTACATAGAAATAGAAATAATTACAAAAAAGGAGAAAGAGAAAGGTATTATACACTACTCGCTTGTGTATACGACTGTCGCGCCTGCGCACGTCTCATTTAACGGTTTTATTCCACGCACTTTTCGTTACGGTTTTACTATCACATTTTTTACGGTTCGGTCGCGCAACAAAATCCATATTTCCTCCAAGCCTGCCGTAAGGAACTTCGTTCCAATTAAGCACCTAATTTTAATTATACTTAACTAGTTGGGCTCGTATACGCCATACGCCATACGTATTCAATTATTTGTTTAATTCAATATTTCATTTGTAGTGTTAAGTAAGATATTGATATATCTTACACATAATAAATTCATGTCAATCTGTTAAACGGTATAAAAGTTAATATTCATTATTATTTTTAAATATATTGGAGATTTTATAATTCAGTGATTGAATTAATCCACAAAATTCTTTACCTGACAAGCGTCTTTTCCACCCTCGTGTCCACCGGCGCACATATTTTCATCGAAAACGGAATCACCGAATGAATTTATACAGGCTTGTTGTTCCCATATAGGAACAGTGACTTCCATTAAAACATTGCTATAAGGCCCACCGTAAAACTCCGTTCCCCATCCTATAAGAATTAAATTCGACTTAAGGCTTTTTTTCGATCTGTCTACGCTGTTGTCTCAGCAAGGTTTTAACAGCTTCACCGGGCTACTTCGACCTAAGGCTACATGTTCTGTTACATATAATGAATTCTTTATAGTTTTTACTAAACAAAAAATGTTCGGAATATTATATTAGAAAAATAAGTTTACACAACTTAATAATGGCGGAAAGGTTAAATAAATAATGAGTTAGTTATTCGTTTGGATAATGCCAAAGATTATGGAATAATAGAGTCCGGCGTACATTGTCCTGCCTTGACAATAAAAATGTAAGTATATAAATAATAAATAAATAATACTGTAGTACACATTTCATAGTTATGTTCTCAAGCCAACCGTCCCCGGAGTGTCCTCTTCATAAGAGGATAATCTATCTTTACATAACTATATAGTTCTTTTGTCCGTGTGTATGTGACTGACTCCTCCTAAACAGTTGGACAGATTTGGATGAATTTTTTTATATGTTCAAATCGATTCAAGAGTGGTTTAGATTCTCAATTGGACCGGGTATGTGAAGCCGCAGTTGACCTTTAGTATTTTTTTTTATTGTCAAGGCAGGACAATGTACGCCGGGCTCTAGTATTCCATAATCTTTGACATTATGCAAACGAGTAACTAACTCATTATTTACTTTACAAGATTTACATCTGGGTTATTTATTTTTAATATGGTGAACCAGTCTTACTCTTGGAACGATTGAGTCAAACACTTGGTATTAAAACATATTTATATAGATTTTTAATACCTAGATATATTATAAAATTGCTAATCATAATTGGATTAGTAGGGCTTACTTTCATTTCGCTATGAGTGTTGTTAATATCCTACAAAGTATTGATTATTAAATTTAAGACATGTTAATTACCAATAATCGTAGATGATTTGTTTGTTAAATCTAAGCCGACTGGTGGCAGACAAATTGGCCAAACATATGTGTTAAATACGGCGGGCCTGTGCAGCTTCAGTATCGCGATGTCATGATGATTGTTGGATACCTCGTACCTCTCGTGCTGTATCTTCTCAACTACTTTGAAGTCGTATGTTCGGGATTCGTTGATACGCTCCAAGTCGTATTCGCCGAGTCGTACAGTCAGTTCGCTCGCTTTCCAGCTGCAAAATATAAGTATTTACACGTGCTTCTTGAATCCCACAAAGTAATATCGCTTATTAAAATTGAAACTGGAGAGTATCAACATACCAAAGTGAAACAAATTGGCTATATATCTAAATATCTTAGGCTTACCTTCTCGTACAGTGAGCGGCTGTAAGCACATGCCTATCAGTAATAAGAACCCCACCACAGTGATGTTCAACTCCATTCGGTGTGACAGACGCCATCCACGGCCATTCACGAGGATTGGCTGGACGTGATCCACTCACACGGCCTTGTGCACGAGTACTTAACCCGCAACCTACAAAATGTAAACTCTAGACCCTTGAATAGATTTATATATATACTACTAGCTGTGCCCGCGACTTTGTCCGCGTGGAACCTTATGTACAAAATAAAGTCATCTGAATGTATTAAGTTCGATTACTTTTTTTTTTTCGAAATGACAACGATATTAACCCAGCAAGGTCTTAACAGCTTCACCGGACTACTAAGGCGAGTGCTTAAGGCACTCAGACGATTTTATTTTGGCAACCAGCTCAAGGGTGCACGGCACACCTCGGCTTGGCTGTTGCCTGTTGCATGCAACAATGCTATTTTCGCTAACCTAGCTAACTATTTATATATGTATGAGGTGTTGAAACATATATGTGTACCAAGCATACACGCCTCAACAATCCTCCATATATTTATTATCAGAAAATTGAGAGTTTTTCAGTTCGATAAGGGAAAAAAAAGTAAAACCTTCCACTTTCATGTGTAAGCGTGTAGGCGTGCACGTGTGTGGGGGTGATCGTGTAGTGTTGTAGCGGTGATGTATATTTGTGTGTCACCGTATTGCGCAAGCAACGCACTCAAGGGCTTCCTACCGAGGGATCGAACCTAGGCTTAAGCCGCTGCCGTGGGAGGCCTATTCGGGTCCAATTACTAATATCTACTTCTCTCTCGTACTTAAGTCGCGTCGTCATTAAAATTACAATAACTCATGATAGATCAAACTGATTCTAATGAAACAAAGATTAAATATTACTAGAAGTTGTGTTTTATGATTTTCTTGAAGGTTTAATCATGAACAGAGTATTAGTCGTGGTGGCCTAGTGGTCTGACCGGTGGAATATTATTTCGATCTCCGCAGATTCGAACCCCGGGATGTACCAAAAAATTTTTCGGAATTCGCGTACATTTACTAATTTAAATTGGTAACAGTATCGGCTGACGTTGAAGGAAAATATCGTGAGGAAACCTGAACCTGAGAAATGTTCTTGTAGTTACTGTATGTGGGAAAGTTATAGAACTGTGGATTTCTCAGAGTTTGAAATCGCTAATACGTCGTGGGCTGACGTGGTGATTACGCCCATACATTCCTTCGGGAAGAGGTCTATGGCCCTGCAGTGGGTCTCTTACAAGCTGATGATGATGACAGTACTTTAGTAGAGGTGCGTGTTCATACAAATAGCCTGTGTCTGTCTGTGATAGACAGACAAACATCTCTAAAAATGAGTTAAATATAATATATTACTTATTTATGGAATAAATTTTTTATTAAAAAAGTAAAAAATTCTACCTTCTTTTATATGTGTAGCTTTGTAAGACTTTCCATATAATACATAAAAATGTTTAAAAAATTTAACAATGCAAGGAAACCTCTATTTTCGGCTCTGCTAATTCTTAAGATGGCTTCGTTGTCCTCCTCGCTAGGTGCTATAGAAGGTAAGTCTCCAGCTAGACCTTGAACACCGTCGACGTTAGTAGGGCAGCAGGCGCCTACAGCACTAAAACAAAATGTTAATAATAAAACAGAACTAACACATTGAGTTAATTGAAGTATTTAAACGTAAAGGATCATCGCTCATCATCAGCTCGTAATACCTCCTTATAAAATCGTCTTTTATTACTATTTGACGATTTTTTTCATACGTTACACAACTCGCATCTAAGGGTAGTATTATCTAAAATTACCACTACTGTTTCCTGCAGTGTGTCAGCTAAAGTTTTATGTTTCTATTTAAGAAGAAATATTTCCACTAAATATACATGCATTTTAATTATACAAATAAAACGATGAAATACTATGACTCTTACCATATTCATATTAACAAGTTACTTTATGGACATTTTTTTCTCGAACTGCCTACGCTGTTGATGTAGCAAGGTCTTAACAACTTCACCGGACTACAAAGTACTTTGTTAACTATTGGTAAATAAAATGTTAGTTTTTCTCTTTCTATTATCTCTTTCGAAAATATTATCATACTTGAATAGTATTACACTACTATTTGCTCGTGGTTTCGCTCTTGTTAAGGTAGATTTGTTCAGTCCTCCAGATATAGTATATTTTTCGGGATAAAGATACTCTATGCCCTGACAACGTGTATGAAAAATTTCATGATGGTCGATTGATTAGTCAAAGTAAGAAAGCGTAACAATCAAACTCACTTTCGTATTTATAATATGACTAGCCTCTGCTCGTGACTTCGCGTGGAATAGTTACTTTGGGCTAACGCTACCACGCAGCGGAAGCTCTCAGGAGGAAACAAACCCTATATTGAAACATTCTTCATTGGTGCTCCGCTCCTATTAATCTTAGTGTGATTATATATAGCTTTATAACCTTTCTTAATAAATAAGTTATATAATATTGAAAGAATTTTTCAAATGTGACGAGTAGTACCTAAGATTAACCCCTACAACGTCACAAACTTACGTCATAAACTTACTAACTTTACCTCTTTATAATATTAGTATAGATTTAGGATTGTTTAGTCTAATTCTGAGTCTTTAGATAGCCTAAGAGTGAGTGAGAACGTTCCTAAGAGTTAGAAATAAACATTCAAAGAACGTTATTCTTTTTCAATGTAGTGGGGAATGAATTGTTTATTGTACTTAAGATAATGCAGGTATATATATGCTATATTATAATAATGAATAATTACTTACTTTCGCGGCAATACACACATATAATCCATGAACCTAATAAAATCGTTCCTAAATTCATCCCGCATACAGTGATAGATAGGTCTGCAGCGACCTTTCTTACCATTTGGCAATGTACATGGTTGGAACTGTTCGTCTACCTAGAATATAAATACTTAGACTTATAAAGTTTTGTAAACTGAATTTTTAATATACTTAGTTTGGCCATAAATAATGTTACAATTAAAAATAAACAAAATAATACATTTGAATTTGGAATCTGACATTTTATATGATTATTCATTAAGTTTTGTCATTTTGGCGCCAATATATTGTACAATATTTTGTGATATTAAAATGGAGTGGAGTGATGAAGAGAGCCGAATCGCTGTGATTGCGTTACACAAAGTAGATATGGATCCAAATGTAATATTTAAAACTCTCCATACGCTTATTATTAGTAAAATGTTTGTGTAGCGTGCTATTAATAGGTACGCTATGTATTTTCAAGGCATGGTGGTGATATTTTGAATACCGCGTACACTGACAAAAATGTTTAACTTATACAACGCATTAACATTAGCTGACGGAGGTCAAAAATAAATTTTGATGTATAGAAAGAACAAACCTTATTGAAATTAAGCTGAATTAATCGTTTTTTTCTTCCGTTTCGGATTTCAGAGCCTCCGTTTTCGATAGCGTTTCTCCATTGTGCGTCCTGTGGTTCGGCTAAAAATAAAAGCTTCTAGTCACAGCTTCGAAAGATAGACAATTGCGGTGTTATAGCAAAAAAAGTTAAATACGTATTAAATATTTGCTTTAAAAAGGTTTTGTACTAATTGTATCACGCTCGCCCGAGGCATGTTCGCATTATCCTTTTTTCGCAAGACAACCAAAACGAGACAAAAGAGCAAGATGACGAACATTCAGCGAGCGCGGTGCATTTAAAACATAACTTTTTTAAAGCAAGTATTCAATACGTATTTAACTTTTTTGTAATAACACCATTTATAATTATTTAAAATAAGGAAACCCGCGGTTCTAAGATCTATTTGGCTTACCTCAGTAATTTTTTTTTAATGAATACAAAATTCCATGATGATTGGTTTCGTTACAGTGTGAAGGCATAATAAACAAATTCACATTCGTATTTATAATATTAATTGTGATTTGTATCTAAGTTTAATAATATACTCCTTTTAAATTCTTAAATTACATTTTCGGTGTTATTACAAAACGGTTAAATACGTATTGAATACCTGCTTTAAGATTTGGGTTCTTTCGTATTAAAAGCACCGCACATACATACAAATTAATCAAGGCAAGACAAAATAGCAAGATGTCGAACGTTCAGCGAGCGCGGTGCATCTAATACGAAAGTACCCAAACCTTTTTAAAGCAAGTGTTTAACACGTATTTAACTTTTTTGTAATAACACCGTCTAGGTCTAAATTGTAAAGTTTGCGTTCGCTACAAAAAAAGTTTGTTATACTTTTGATGGCAAGGGTACAAATGTATCAATAAACAAGTCAAGTAATACAATACTTTGTAATATTCACATATCTTAAAAGTTCTCTGCCACGTCTGTCTGTTTCTTCGCGATAAACTCAGAAACTATTGAACGGATTTTCAAGTGATTCACGAGGAAGGTTTAGGTATAAAATTTGTCCAGGATTTTTTTTGTTACTTTTTTTAATATATTTAAATTTAATCAGTGTAATTCTTCCATTTATTTTTTTTATTTTTAAGATTGAAAGAAAAAGTAATCTTGCATGAAACTAGCCTTTTTTAATTCAGTCCAAATTCAATCCGATTGTGACTGTAGTAATGTAAAAAGGCACTTACAATAATCGATATCCTTCGTAGCTGTAGCAGTCACAACTAATAACAAGAGAAGAAACAGCATTTTTGCTTAATAACGAGTGCACACAAAAACTGTGTTCTATCTAGTGATTCGTGTATTTGAATACATGGCATAATCAATTCAGAACAATTTGCAGGATGTCGCACTTTTGATACGGAACATTTTAATTTTGTAGCAAAAAAAATGCGTTTCATATTACGCGTTAATTCCACCGGGATTTACTTGTAACTTCTTATCAATGCGAGTTCTATTTTCAGTATATAAAACCAAGCTCATTTCCGGGTTAAATTTCGTTTAAAACTTTAAATATTTTTTTAACAAAGTCTGATACGAACAGCCATTGATAAACAGAATAAAATTTTGACAGAATTTGCGCATACAATAATCAAGAACCATCTAATATAAATGTGTATAAGTTGTTGATTCCAATATGTCTCATGGTGGCAATTAACATCGACGGCGCCACGTCTCACACACACGCCTGTATCGCCCCACCAACAATCATTCACCCATTCAATCATTTACTCTCACCTATAGATGTCACACATCAAAATAAAATATTGAAACGTCAAGGGACGCCTAGCAAATGTAAAACATTGAAATTGTTTTGTATAAGTTATATGCATAAAAAAACAGATTACGACAGGAATCAGCTATGGCATGATGAAAAGATGTTTGTTTATTTATTTTATTACATTTTTTTTTAATACAAAAATTTAACTAGGCGGTGTTTTTGGCGGTATTTATCAAAGGGTGTTAGGTCGTTGGCACGTGCCGCGTAACAGTAGTAGAACGAAAGGCCAACAAAACAGTTTGAATCTTATGTTTATACAGATAGGTTTGCAAATGTTTTTGAGCATTTTGTTAATATTGCAAAGTTCGTGTTTTGCGTCGCCACGCCGACAATCAGGTTTACTCTCTGCCTATAGATGTTTTACACCAACAATTTTATTTAATAATCTTAAATATGCTTATCTGCCCTAGTTTCATAGTACTTTAATTTTTCTGTTTTGAATACACACTACAGGGAATTTTAATATTATACACTAGCAGGTCCGGCGAACGTTGTCCCAACCTGATTCGACCGCAGCGCCATCTACCGGGTCCAATTATGAATTTAAATTTTCTTGGATCCACTGGAACACGCACACAAAATTTCATAAAAATCGGTCTAACGGTTTAGAAGCACTTCAGTGACGTACACACGTACTGAAGAAATGACAACTATATATTATTTAAACATTAGAATGAATTACTAATAAGTTCTCCAGTGAATTTAACAATCACAAGTATAAAAAGGCCAAATAACAGTCGTGTTGTTAGAACTGTGGCCATTGTGGGAGCGTGTGAAGTATTTCCATTTGTAAAAAGCAATAATAGATAGTTCTTCTCTGTAACTGCATTTGATTAATAACATGTTTTATGTATATGAATTATAAGCCGTAATTTTGTTTTTTTTTTCTTTTCAATTCTATATATGGAAGTATTTAACAGCTTTTGAAATATTTTATTTATTTATTTGTACAGATGTGTAAGATATGATGTAACCATAATAATCATTACATAGTCTGTTCGCGATAAACTGAAAAACTACTCAACGGTCTTTATGCGGTTTTCACCAATAGATAAAAGTATTTTTTATGTCATAAGAGGCAAACGTACAGGGGGGTCATCTGATGGTAGGCGATCACCGCCGCCTATAGACACTAGCAACACAATGAGAGTTGCAAGTGCGTTGTCAGCTTGTGTTTGGAGATAATGGGAGAAAGGGGAAGGAGGAGAGGGTAGGGGAGGAAAGATGGGTCTCCGTTGCTCTCACTGATAGAATAAAAGGCAACAATGCGAGCACTGTTACTTCACGTCTGTGTTTCTGTAGGTCGGATGTTATAACCTCGGACGAGCCGGCCCATTCATGATGAACAAGTAGTATCTTCAGCGTGCTTCTACCACCTACAAAAGTGATTCATGAGGAAAGTTTAACGTAACGCAAATGTAACAAAAGATTATACCTACCTTGCTTTAAGAAACTTCACTCCAATAAAACTAATTTAAATATGTTACAGTGTAATGTGTTACAACTATAAATAATTACATGTGTTTGGTCTGTTCCGAAGATTTAGACGGATGAAGACACTTTTTATGCAATCGAGCGAGTGAGCACGAAGCTCTTATGCACTAACATTCTTCTTATAAATCGACGAACACTAGCTGCACGCACGAAAAAGCAAGACTCATTGTCACGTTCCGTTTGAGCCGAGCGTGCAAGCGAGAGCGCGTAACAAGTGATAGAGAGCATTCACAGAGAACAAATGTTCGGCTTATGACGAATCTGTCTGTAGAATAATTCAACTCATAAACCACACGAAAGATTTACACCATACAAGTGGAGTCACTAACTCAAAAGTCATTGATAAAAATGTGTCTAAGATAACCTACTTAGAAATAACTTGAAAAATGATTAGCATTAGGCGCACTGCGCTTTAATTAATACCTTATGCAAATACTTAACTTCTTGAACGGTAGCGAAGGCGACAGTAGGTCGCAATTAAAATGGCCGGCTCGTTAACTGACTACCTACCTATGTAAATAACCGGCGCCTGCGCAAACATCGCTATGTTATGTTACGGCGTCATAGTATTTTTTGTTTGCTTTTACCTATAGATACGATTGTGTGGGTGAAAGTGCCGTATATATATTTCTCAGATCAGTAACGCTATTAAAAGTTTAGAAAATATTATGAATTAAAAAAATACATTTTTCAAAGTTTTACATTTATACTACCAATATTATGAAGCTGAAGAGTCTGTTTGCGTGAACGCCTTAATCTCGGGAAGTACTGGTTTGATCTGACAGGAATTTCAGGACGTTCACTGTTAGATAGTTCATTTATCGAGGAAGGATATAGTTTATATATCTCGCTAAAACCAATAAGTGAGTAGACCGGTGAAGCTGTTAAGACCTTGCTGAATCAATAGCGTAGTCAGTTTGAAAAAAAAAAAAACAATAGGAGTGCTCTGCACTTATGAAGAATGTTTCAAAATTGTTTTTTTCCTTTTGAGAGCTTCCGCTGACTTTTATCTTACGTTTTAATGTTCCACTCTTACTAATATAAGCGTCATATAGGTACCTAAAACAGATCCTTAAAGTACGTATTATGTAAAAATATTTCTGCGTAAACGAAGTCGCGGGTTAAAGTTACCGTTTACCAAAGTAATTAATCCATGCGGACGAAGTCGTGGGCAGAAATTAGTTTTTAATAAAATAAGAGGAATCTAAGATACGTATTTGTGTATGTTGTCATACCTTAATAATGCAGTAACATGACGGTTTTTACTATATATGAACTGTTTCTGAACGTCAGGACATGAGTACTTTTTATTCATTTCTTCGTCCTTTTCTAAGACTCGTGTGTCTTTTAATAGATTATTTGAATGTTATTTAATACATCTAATTAGAAGGCACTTTTGTATATTATTATATGATGCATAATTGTTTTAAAAAATTAACATGTATTCATTATTCATCTATGATGAATTTATCGTAAGAAACCAAAGCCGCTTTGTTAAACTGCCTTCTGGTTGTAAAACTCCATCGGTGTTACTACAAAAAAGTTAAATACATATTGAGTTCTTGCTTTAAAAAGGTTACGCTTGAAATGCACCGCGTTCCCTGAATGTTCGCCATTTTGCTCTTTTGACTCGCTTTGGTTAGGGTAGGTTAGACTTGCGAAAAAAGGATAACGCGAATTTGCCTCGGGCGAGCGCGATGCATTTAGTACCCGAAAGAAACCTTTTTAAAACAAGTGTTTAATACGTATTTAACTTTTTTGTGATAACAACGGACGAGAACTGGAATTATAACAAGAGTAGAAAAAAATGCGGTTTATAGTAAAATAATACAATTTTACTATCAATATGAATTAAAATTTTATTCAGATGATGTACATATTTGTGTAAATTTTCTGCTATTTAAATGTTAGCTTATTTCAGTTGACAAGATATAAATGGCTGTAAAAGGTAATGAATGTTCTTAATGCGGCTATGAATTTACACTTAATTTAGTCAAACTAATAATACAGTCCTTCAAGAAATGCGTAGCTTAGCGTCATTTGATAACTTGAGACATAGTGAAGGGAATGCGTAGGTAGCGGATTCTGTTACATTGGCAACGGTACGACCCGATGCAACCGTAATAATGTTATTGATTTTGGTGTTCGTATTCATCAATCAGATTATACTTCGTGTTTTGTAATAAAATATCTTTATTAACTTACTAGTGTTTCGTGTGGTGTCGGCAGAGTAGAATAACACCACTCCGTATCTTCCCGTGGGTATCGTAAAAGGCGATTAAAGGCGTATGAGATAGTTCCCGAGGTTCTCGCTCCACTGGGTCCAGAAGAACAAGGACTAGTATGTGCCATGTGCCAGTCTTGCGCGTACACTTGTGCACCGTAATATATCCTGCGCATCTGACCGTTTCCGTTTACTGGACTTTAGTCGCTATGGCCGAAATCGGTCGGAACAATCATCAGTGTTTCGATGAAAAGTATCATTTGTTATTTTCTATACTTCTGAAACGTGTATACAGAAGTTCCTGATGATAGGTTAATTAAGTGATAGGTTAGTTAATTAAGGTGCGATAGCGTAACCAATTGACATTGAAATTTTTAATATTACTTGGGATTCAGTATAACTCAAGCTTTTTGAGTTGATTTTTTTACCTGTCAGACATTACGTAGAAGAAATATTATGTAAGTAGAATTTTATTCATTATTCACCCGCCCGTTCTCCTTATTAGCAAAGTTAAAAAAAAGGTCTGATCTCCGCTTCTATACTTATGTATGTACTAGCTGTTTCCGCGACTTCGTACGCGTGGAACTTTAGGTAAAACAGTAATCAATTAAGTCACCTGAATGTATTAAGTCCATTTGTTTTCTACGTTTCTCTCATATTTGCGCCGCGTCTTCATTAAAATTACAATAACCTTTGATAGAATGAACCGATTTTAATGAAACAAAGACTAAGTCACACTCGAGGATATGCTTTGCGATTTTACTGTGAACCAAGTACTATAATAGTGATGCGTGATCATACAAACAGACAGATAGATATTTCTAAAAATGAGTGAAAACATATTTTTACGAAAATTGAAAAAGTACAAACACGTTTGATCTACATTCTATTATATCTATTGATTGGCATAAATTAAAAAAAAACTCCGCGCTCTTTATGAGTCCCAAAAAAACAAAGTACATAAATAATTATTATTCAAACCCACGTCCCTCAAGTGATCAAGAATAAGTAAAGCATAGACTCCCTTTAGTGCTTAAGTAATACTTGATCTGCTTTTGCATATACTAGTTACATTACAATTCTATAAGTTCTTCTGAATAAGCCTAATTTTTCCTTTATATCTTGTTATCCATATTTCTATTTCTCTTGAAAGTTTTACGTTATTACACACGAGTATGTGATATGAAAGAGAAAAAGCAGTAGTGTTTGTGCGTTAATGTTGCCAACGAAATAGAGTACACTGTCGATCTAAATTGCGCTCGCCTTAGTAGTCCGGTGAATCTGTTAAGACCTGCTAGGTCAATAGCGTAGTCATTTCGAGAAAAAAAAGAAGAAAAAAGTCGATCTAAACTAAGCGTAAACTTTGTAGTCTTTAAAATTTTAATTTGTGTTCCTCTTAAAACTTTTATGTAATTTATATCTAGTACACGATTATAAGACGTGGGAAGGAGCACAATTCCTATCTTTTTATTTTTCCTTAAAGCAGAAATTTACATTGTGTTTGTGCGTTGGTGTAAAACTGAATAGCGTATGGTGTATTGTTGGCAATATAAAATAACGACTTCCAACTCAGGAGTAGAAAACTACCTTCTTTATCCAAGTAAGACATAGTCAATGATGTGTACCTGATGGTGCGTACAATGTAATGCAAAAGTAACAAGGACTATCGATAAACCTAATAAAATAAATAATCCCTTGTCAATTAGTATAAACCGTGTTCGGAATTACACAACCGAACTTTACTTTAGGTATGATATATTTTTGGACTGGACTTTATTAGAAAAGCAATATATGTCGAGTTCAGTTCAGATCCAACGACAAGCGAACCAACGCCACAGTTTGCTATCAATCATTAGCGGCTGATTATTGTAGCTATTTTTAGTAATAAACTATTAACGGTTTTAAAACTATTAATCGGTAATCTGGTGAAGCTGTGAAGACCTACAAGGCCAATAGCGTTGCCAGTTCGAAAAAATCAGTAAATCGTACCGATATCTAACTAATATTCTACAGGGGTTACTTCTAATGTAATATTATCATTTTTTAAACATTCTTTAGGCACGCTTGCCCAATATTTGAGCTGATGTGTACTTAGGTAGTAAACATGCTAAACTTAGGAGATTGGCTCTTAAGTGCAGTCCTCATGCTGGATCACACCCATAGGTGTTTGGCAATAGATTTTCAACTCGAGGGTGTTAGCTAGACAAGCGGGTTTAGAAAATACCTTACCATCCATAAAAGCACCCAGCTATTATAAAAGCATGTGCTTTTATCAAGATGTTTTCTTTTACCAAACCTCTGTCTCGTTTGCAAAGATTCGAACCTCGATCAACGAGGTGTCAAGTCCCGATAATCATTGAGCTATCATCGAATCATGATAGGTGGATACGGTGTTCCTGTTCTACCATCAATCATGTAATACCTGTCTATGATATTTGAGGTTAGTTGTACTGTCGTCCAAAGAAAGAATGATGTATCTGCCGTTGCTTTTCTCAATATTGGATGATATATACCCGGAATGAGGAGAAAAAGGTAATCTAATAGTAATATTTGGTCAGCTATGGTCATCTGTTCTCAAATTAGATTTAATTGCAAAACGAGTTAGACTTACTTCGCTTAAGGATTTGGCTGTAGACATTTGGATTTATCTCCAATTTCCAATAAATTCTTAGTTAAGTTAACCCCTTTTTCTTACTACGGTAAAATACGTATCAATACCCACTCAAGATGTTGCTGCAAAAGTGCTCCCTAACTTATTTTCCATTACTTATTTATATATGTTATAAACATATATAAAGTGCATATATGGTAGAAGATAAATCTTATAAAAGTGATAGATTATTTATACTAACGCTAATGTATTCTATCTCATTGTCTCGTACGTTAAATTCTATAGATGTAGAATCTATTCTTAATGAAGCTTTTTGGTTTCATCTAGTTTCCAATCGCAACGGAGATATAGTAGGTGTCACTTTAAGAAATGAAACGGAATAACTTTTATGGATTGGTTGTGGTCGAACCCATAGGTTGAGTCAACAAGGTCCTAAGTACACTTTGAGTTCATTCATAACTTGGGAATAAAAGTTTACAACACCGGCCCTTTGTCAATTAGCCTTGTTAGCGTTGGTAAATTCATTATTTATCATTTTCCGAGTATTCTTAACTCGTATGTAGGTGCGAACTGATTTACTTGGCCAGTATCTTTAAAAACTCAACGAACATATAAGTTATGTGAGTACTTGATCATGAGAAAAATATTTACGTGGAAATATAGTACAGTAAGTTTTTGACCGCGGTTTTACACGCGTTTATGAAGTTTTGGCCTATTTTTTAGGATAAAAGGTACGCTATGATTTATTCTACAGAATAGTTGTACAAGTAATACATTACTTATTCTTTGATATTCGCATTTATGTGGTGTATGTGGCGCAACAGTTTGATCGCAATTTATCTGGTAAATTTAAAACATCCTCATTAAAAAACTGAGTAAGCTGCGTGAGTAACTGAGTGAGCTGAACAGGAGGCAAAATACAATAGCAGATTGATATTCAACTGCCATTTAATTGCATGGTCGTACTGTATAGGGAAGATTTGGCCTCATTATCTACGTTAATATACCCGTATGAAATCGAGGGTGGTAGCTATTTAATGGTATAAATCCAAATTGTTCGTTTGTTACAATGTCGTGTCCATTAGAGCGTGCCAAATGACGAGCACAAGCTCGTAAAATTATAATTTAGTACAATTTAAATTTAATTATATTACAGTCAAGGTATAATTTATATGCATGCTTGTAAATGTGAAGATTGCACTGCATCATAATTTTTAAAGAAAGTGTGAAAAAAAGATAAACGGTGTTGATTGGCAGACGCCTTGTTCGTTAACTCGTTCCGCTTTCAATTTGATGGAAACAAGGGTAATGATGGGGTTTACCTAAATTACTTGGCACGAACGTAGACGTTTATCTTCGAGTTTTTAAACCAAGGTCAAACACAATTGTGGCTACTACAAATACACGAATTATACGTACACGTTTCCTTACATCGCCTTGTAAGTTATGTACATTGGTTTTGGAAATATTTATTTTTCATAACTGATTACAATTTTAAACACATCCATTTAATTTTCGACTAAAAAATACATACATGTACAGAAGAGTACAAGAAATACATGTAAAGTTTGATTTCAGTAAATATTCAATATTGTCATCTTAACATTTTATTTGCAGAGGAAAAATATATAAGCACTATACTTTACCAAGTATTACCACTTATCATCATTGATGATGATAACATTTCTCGATATTTTTAATTCCATCTTTTAAGGTTAATGGCAGGACAACATCTGTGAACTGGTTGCATAGTACATACATAAATATTTAATACTTAGACACTGAACTTATCACCCAAGTTAGTCATGTCCGAAAATCGAAACCGCAACCTCCTTACTCAATAGTACGGCTTGTTCTCACTACATTCGATCCGATGCCTAAAGATATTAATTTCGTAGTATATTGGTCAAAGCGTCCAGTAAATTCATGAAACTACCTAAATACTAAGTTCAACGGAAATAGATGTCGCCATTCCCAAAATCCTGCGCTAACTACCGGATCCAATTGTGAGTTTAAACCATTCTCGAATGCACTGGAACATGCACACAAAGTTTCATCAAAATCGGTCCCACCGTTTAGAAGGTGTTCAGTGACATACACACGTACAGAGGAACGTTATATATAAAGATATTACCTAGATGGAATGTAAAAAACGCTGCTAAAACATAATAATAGAGTTCTTGATTTATGTTTAAATCATTTACAATTCCAATCGCACACTAAGCAATGATACAACGTAGAAGGGAATAAAGATTATAAAATATCATTAGGTCATTACTATTCGACTCGTTTTGATGTTACAAAAACTAATACGATTCGGAATCGTCTACAATAGGATGTGAGCTCATTGATTTAATTCCACGTTTCTGAACCAGTGGCACCTTTCATCGGCTCCCTTGTCACGTACGTGTCGCAAAATGAAGGAGTTTTAATGGTAAAAACAGTTGTAGAGCCGCATATCGTCTCTCGTTCTTTGGTTTCGGTTGCAATGAATCAAAATACCTGAAGGATATATAATTACAAAACGTATAACATCTAAACAATAGTAATAAGAGAGTAAGTTTATATAAAAACAGTTGTCGCTGTGATAAATAATTAAAAAAAAAGATAAATGAGTCTGGGGTAGCTTGTGACCCACGAATGCCTTTGAAACTCAAGGGCAAAGTTTATAAAACTATGATAAGACTTATCATGTTGTATGCACCCGAGTGCTGGATTACGAAAGAGACGGATGAGAGAAAATTACATGCGGCAGAGATGCGATTGTGAAGGTGGATGTGTGGTGTGACTAGAATGGATAATTTTAAGAATGAGTATATCAGAGGAAGTTTGAAAATAGCACCAGTGACAGAGAAGTTTAGGAGTAATAGATTAGCATGGTATAGGCATGTCATGAGGAGAGATGAGAACCATGCTACTAAAAAGTGTTGAGTAGGATGGTGGACGGATATGGGAGTAGAGGAAGGCCGAAAAGGGTATAGATGGATTGTGTGAAAAATGATATGTGTGTTAAAGGTGTGAATACTGAGATGACATTTGACAGGAGAGAGTGGACAAAGAAAATATGTTGTGCCGATCCTAATTATGTGGGATAAGGATGATTATGAGTCGTCACTGTGATTAGAGGATTATAAAACGATCAGAGAGTGCGGGTGTTATTTTGTGTTTATACACATAATTTTTCATTATGTGTTTCTACTGTTTCATCAAACCTATGTGCATATATTTATAATAAAGATCTAGTTTCTTTGAGGCTGAGTCACGTCAAAACTACTGAATTTATCGGTATAGGACTATGACCATTCAAAGCAGAATTTCTCATAGATAAGTATTGGCTACTTCTCTTTTCCATCCAATTGACCCTTTGCTATATTTTTAATTCCCTACTAACAGGCGGAGAATCAGCTAGTATTATAATGAAAACTGTGTTAATAACTATAGCAATATTTATCATCACTAATCATCGGCCTGTAAGAGACTAACTGCAAAGTCATAGGTCTCCTCCCGAAGGAAGGTAGAGGTATTATCATTACGCCAGCCTACGACGTGTTTGCGATTTCAAATTAAATCAATCAAAATCAAATCAAAATATTCTTTATTCAATGTAGACCCTGAAAAGGCACTTATGAACGTACTATCTACCACCGGTTCGAAAAACAATTCAGTCATCGAGAAGAACCGGCAAGAAACTCGATCTGGTTTATCTCTTCATGTTATATATTTTTACAAAACATAAACAGTTACATTCGTTATTAGTGGATGCACAGAGAGGGGCGTCATTTCCAGACGTCACAATCGTTCAAAGTCTGAGAAATTCACAGCTCTATATTTTGACGCCTAGAGTAGTACTACAAGAATATTTCTCAGGATCAGGTGTCCTTGCAATATTTTCCTACACCGTCATTCGATATTGTTGCCAGTTTAAATATACGTGAATGTAGAAAATTTCGTTGGAACGTGCGGGTGGTTCGAACCTGCGGACATCTGAATGATAATCCTAGCCGGTCAAACTACAAGATAACCACGACTTACTGTAATATATAAATAATTTTATGTAAGCGTTTTATGAAAGTCCTACAATTAAACGTATGGTTGAAGGTAGTACAATAATAAAATACTTTAAAATACAGGTCTTCACCAGGATATTTGACCTAGAAATTCATTTTAATTGACTATCCCGAAAACATGGACTAGTTCTTGAAAAACACAACGATTGGCAACTTTAATTTACAAGTGTCTATAATTAATATTGAATAAGGCAGTTTTCGTGTAAATATTTTTTTTATTACTCAATTGATCACTCACTACAGAGATTAAAGATACCTTTTTCTGCACAGATTGACATACGCGTTATCAGAATAACTAATATTTTCATACAATTCTGAAGACTTATATGAGCTGTTTGGTTACCATAGAAAAAGATACGATGGAATCCAATGACCCATATTTCCCAATCTCCAACAACATCAGAAAATGTTAGTTTAATCCTGGATTAAATCAGGAATCATTTATAAAGATCGTCGAATTTGTAAATACATAGAATGTTATAAGTATAACAGGTTACTGGTCAATTTCGAAATGATTAGACTGTTGACAGAATTTATTAGATGAATGAAATTAGATAAGTCACAATTTCAACAGACACACTCTACGAATTGTATACGATTTAATGCTTTCTTGAATTGAATATAAAGTTTAATTTCTTTTGTAATTTAAAGAAAACGTAGTTTTGAATTATGTTGATAAAATGTCACATATAAAAAGACGTACAGAATTACATCAATTCGTTATGTTTATATGTCCGACGAATTCAAGCGCTTCTTAATTGCCATTAATTATTTTATTGATCACGAAATAATAGACATTGAATAGGGATTGCGATGAATGTTGTAATCCTTATTAAACCAGATCAATATCCCATCAAATGTTTTCAAGTGCTAGAGTTCAACCTTCATGTTATTTCTGTACGACAATTGACGATTACATTGTCAATTAAAGTGATCGGGTCCACATCAAATTAGCAATTTATAGGTGCTGTTTATTCGGGTTCGCAAATAAACAATGTGCCAGGGACGAATTAGTAATGTTATTTTAAAATATTTTATTATATGTTACTTATTATAACAGTAGCTCTGGCCCACGGTTTCGATTTATTCCTAGAGAACAGTACTTTCTACTGTATAAAGGGTACCCCAATGATATTACAAATCTAAATATCATTGGGGTACCCTATATCATTGTATGTACTTCTGGCCACGTGTTTGTATGCAAATTCTCATAAAGATCAGGTCGTAAAAGCGTAACAAACAAACAAGTCGCTGATTATATAGAAAATATATTTTTTTAATTATATTATATAGATTTTGATTATATACAAACCATAATAACATTTTTTTTGGCAAAATCGTCATCTAAAATTTTGAATTTTTTTTTGTGTTATCTTACATTAGTTTTAGGCATGTTGTATACGATTAAAAGCGTATTTTAAAATTGCCTTTAATGTTATATAAAATGCAAATGGAAACTAGTATCATTTTTATCAGATTAAAATATGAAATGAAAATATAACCGATCAACAGTGTATTTTTAAAATAAAAACAAATTTTCTTTTTTTTTCATTTTGTGGTTCTGTTGTATTTAATCAGCGAAATGTGAGTTCAATATTCACTGTTATTCTATAAATGTAAATAAACTATATAAGAAACTCAATAGACTTTACTGTTAATACTGGTATTCCGATATATAAGCGAATTTCTGGTTCCATGCACGCTTGTCGTTTCGTCTCATGCTCAAAGCCGTCGACTTCCTTTAACACTCGCAGTTTTACCGGTTACTAATCCATTTGCAAACTTAATGTATATTTACATTGACATTTTACTTTGTGAATTCGAAAATGTTCTCGCAGTGGAAAATTTCAGATAGCGAACTAATCCATGACATGGTTAATCAAGGATTAAATGGATTTGAATGTAAATGAATAAAACCGAGATAATATGCAAAATATCTTCTATATGACACCAGAATATCTGGAAGATATAATTTTTACAATACTTTATTTAGCTTATGTAGATAGAACGCTGAGTTTCGAGTTTTGGAAATTATGATAGAGACACGCTATGATGGCCGTTTTGACATATTACAATAGTACCGTGAAATGGCAATTTATTTTCGGAAAAAAAAAACATTAATGCGATATTGTTGGAGGTGTGTAGTTGTGCTGGCCAGCGATCCTCTATATAATCATATATAGGATATAAATATACCAGGTGAAAGTTTAGTGTCACACCCTCCAATCACGTGGTAGTTTATAGTCACATTTAACATATAAAATAAAAATATCAAAACAAATACTAATAAAGAACAAAGAGAAACTTAGTTAAAGTTTGTTCTAAAACCTGTAAAAGTGTGAGTACGATACTTTTAAACGTAAAAAATCACATCTAGGTTTAATGAATTATTAGATATTAAAGGGGCGTTTTTCAAGGTTAATCATTACGTAATTGCATATCGTCGGAACGCCACCCGGTCGGAAAAAGGGAAGCGGGGTGCGGGTCAAGGTGTGGAACGCGGGTGGGACTGCACGGCACGGTGTTATTAATTGCTTTCTTTAATATTAACCAGTTCGTTTTTACGTGTAAATTACCTGATGTTGAGTGTATACCAGTTTTGTTTTTCTTTGTATAATTAGGTCAAATATGAAGCATCTATTTTTTTATTAATTTACAACGAGAATCAACTAATAATTATACTGTAAAAATATTGCTTGCGACTAACCAGTCGCGCTGTATACGTAGTGTTATACTATATGATTACAGACTTGAGTAATTGCTAAGTATGGATACATAACTCATACATAGGCCTTCATATTAAAGTCTTTACACATTCTGCTTTTTGTCAGAAGTGTTGTTTTAATTTTTTTTTAGGCAAGTCATTCCAGCAAATATTAAATTTTAGCCTCGAAAGTTATCCTCTTATTTTTCGTATACATGATAACGTATTTTGAAATCTTTTGTTTTAGCAAGGCTTTAGTGCTTCCTTAATGACTATATCGGCCTAATATGCGAAGTTCATTTGATATAACATGTAGGTATTTTAAAATGTCATTTTTAAGAATTGTAGCCACCTGAAAACGACTGCGGTTACCATTACATAATTTCAATAAATGAATAAATATTATTAAAACGCTTTTTTTTTGTTTTATTTCCAAAATTATCTATATATATATGCGCAATAATTTTTAAAATATAAATGTGACCAAGGAGATAGAATCTTTACTGAATGTTGTTTTAATTCTAATAAAATATATTTCAAAAAGGGTGTATCAGTGTGTACAGGCAGAGAATTGAAACTTCTTTGGCTTATATGTATCAAATTATATGTATATGGGAATGCCCATGAACTGTATACTATACCTACGAAATCCCGTAATATGTATACAATACTGTAATAGAAATATAATATACATACATTTACTCATTTTGGTATACTACTAGACCCAGAAAGACACTTATACATTGTTACACATACAAATACATGTGTACCACATTAGATTTAACGCGTACCTAACGGAATTTTTTCCTACCGTGTCATAAAAACTTCGCTTTAAAAACCAACATGATTTACAATATGTAATTCCTTAAAATTTAATATGTTACGTTTCTTTATCTCCAACAATAATTTTATCACAGTACTAGCTTGTACCCGTTTTTTTTTTTTCGAATTGACTACGCTATTGGCCCAGCAAGGTCTTAACAGCTTCACCGGACTACTAAGGCGAGCGCTTAAGGCACTCAGCCGATTTTATTTTGGCAACCAGCTCAAGGGTGCACGGCACACCTCGGCTTGGCTGTTGCCTGTTGCATACTTGTACCCGCGTGGAATAGTTACCGTTTACGCAGCGTACGCAGCATAAGCTCTCAAAGGAAAAAATAAGATTTTGAAACATTCTTCATTGGTGTTCCGCTTCTATCTTAGCGCAATGATGTATTTCACATGGTCTTCCTCGATAAATTAGCTATATAACACTGAAAGAATTTTTCAAATCGGACCAGTAGTAACTGAGATTACTCCCTACAACGTCACAAACTCACAAACTTTACCTCTTTATAATATTAGTATAGATATCAAGTAATCAGTTCTCGCGGTGTAAACAAGATGCCTCGAGCCCGGTTTAGGGTCCGTAGGCAATTAGAGGAATCTTTTTGCTCAGCATGTTTACTGTTAGTGCGTCCAGGTCGTCTTCCTTATATGGAGACTTGTCCTGCGCTCGACAGGAATGCGTCAGTATTGCGCTGCGTTGTTCCGGCTGGGTACGCCAATCGACTCGGCTTTCTAGCTCATTGATCAACGTTTACCGGTTTTGATACGTTTTTGTTTCATCAAGTGGATATTATTGACATTCAATGGTATTTTAGTTTTGTCTGAACGTCGTTCATTATCCAGACAGTGTAACTATTTGCTTGCAGTTGTCTATATCATTTTTGTACTGGGTATATTGTTGTTACATAGTCGTTGTGTATATTTAAAAGAATAATTGATTGATTGACTGATGTGATGTGATATATCATATCACAACCAAAACTACTAGGGCTGGAGCCATGAAAATTTGCACACGATTACTTTTAACACTGTTCATTCTTCAAGGTGTTGAAAGGAATGATGAACATTTGTATGAAAAACTTCGTCAATTTGGAACATACATGTTTCAAAGTATAAAGTATTTATTAATTCGTTTAGCTAGTAACAAAAATACTTGTTCCATATTGTTTCTAATTAAATAAATATCTTTTACAGTCTTTATGGAGATACTTTAGAGCACTTTTGAGATTTAAATAGATTAACTATTGCAGATGCTTATTTGCTGTTATTATTATTTATTGCAAATAATGGTTGAATTACAGCAAACTATTGTATATTCTCCATGGATAAATATCTACACATGCCAAGTTTCAAAGTAACCAGCTGGACAGTGTAGTAACTGATGTGATGCAGCGATATTTAGTGGCGCGATATAGAAAAAGTTGGCCACGAAATAACACTTGTTATGGTATTTTTTATTGCAATGAGACTAATCCGTGATAACAAATTAAACTGCTACACTCCTTACATTATGATAAATCTAATGATGTTCCCCGTATATAAGGTACAAATTAGAATATAAATCGAAATTGACATACACGTTGCAAACACATCAATGAATAAACATATACCAGCTATAACTGTTATATATATATATTTTTTTAATTGTATATATTGATTTTATTTCTGTCATATTTTATTTTGTTGTCATCTACGGTCCATTCAATATCGGTAGTGGATAGATCTTACGGTCAAGAGTCTCCCGTTTATCGGTAATGATGTGTAACGTAGGCAATCGAGCGCGCTGTCACGTACCGGCCCGTATGGGAGGTGCGCGCGCAACCAGACGGACGCGACCGATTACCAACTCCGAGAAACTACCATTATGGCAATTGAGCCGTGCGGTGGAGGACAGGATTTCTCTCGATTCAACCTGTACTTAAGATATTACATTCTATAAACAGGAATAAAATGAATAATGATATGAAACAAGCACTAGAATTATGAAAACGTTTATTGGATTGTTCGGTTATTAGGTTCATTATTCAAAGTTACGGAGATCAGAAATACGATTTTATTTTCAGTACTATTAAAGTTTAATATCAATCAATAAATTAATATCAAGATAAAAAAAAGTTTGATCACAAGAGTGTATCTTTACCCTTGTTTACAGATAGTCATTATTTATTCATTTTCCGATAAAAATATATGGAGGAATTGTTGAGGCGGATATGCTTGGTACTCATATACGTTTCAACAACTCAAACATATATGAATAGTTAGCTAGGTTAGCTAAGATAGGTCGCGATTTTGTATGCAACGGGCAACAGCCAAGCCGAGGTGTGCCGTGCACCCTTGAGCTGGTTGCCAATATAAAATCGGCTGAGTGCCTTAAACGCTCGCCTTAGTAGTCCGGTGAAGCTGTTAAGACCTTGCCAGGTCAATAGCGTAGTCAGATCGAGAAAAAAAAAAGTCATTATTTATAATTCTTGCGTAAAAAAACTGAAATCAGATGTTTAGTTAGAGACCGCTTGGAGACGTTTTTGTAATTTTAAACACGACTTCAACTAGATTTAATGTTTTAGGCACTGCTTAGTAAAACTTGTGTTATACCCGTGTTTTTGTTTTTTTAATAAGACCGTTAGAGGCCTGCCGGCACGCGCGTATCACACACAAATTACTCTTTAGATTTAGATGATTTGTTATAGTTACATCTTTGTCATTTGTTCCCGTATCTAAAAACATATAATGGTATCTTCATCTATACTAATAAGGGTGGTCTGAAAAGTTTCCGACCTAACATAGACACAAGAATTTTTATCATAAAATTTATTTTTATTTTTCAACATAGTCTCCTTGTGACTCTATACATTTCTCCCAGCGATGCTCCCATCTCTTTAATCCGTCCAAATAGTACTCGGCGTTCTTCTCTGCAAAATGGTTGTTCACGAAGGTGATTACCTCCTCATTTGACAAAAATCTTTGTCCTCCGAGTGCAGTTTTTAGCTGAGGGAACAGAAAGAAGTCGCTTGGGGCTAGATCTGGTGAATAAGGGGGATGGTCAAGCAGTTCGAACCGTAATTCGTGGATTTTCGCCATGGCAACTGTTGAGGTGTGAGACGGGGCGTTGTCTTGGTGAAACAGGATTTTCTTTTTTTGCAAATGTGGCCGTTTATCTGCAATTTCTGCCTTCAGCTTGTCAAGTAATGATGCGTAGTATGCTCCTGTAATGGTTTTCCCTTTTTGAAGATAATCAATTAGGATAACTCCATGACTATCCCAAAAAACAGTCGCCATCACTTTCCCAGCCGAAAAAACAGATTTTGCTTTTTTTGGAGCCGGTTCCCCCTTTGCAGTCCACTGTTTCGACTGTGTTTTTGTTTCAGGCGTATAGTGATGTATCCAAGTTTCATCTACAGTAATTAATCGGCGCCAAAACTCGGATTTATTGCGCCTAAACTGTGCCAACAGAGCATTGGAAATGTTCATTCGAACACGTTTTTGGTCTAAAGTTAGCAAACGCGGCACCCAACGCGCGGACAGCTTTCTCATACCTAAATCTTGATTTAATATGTGACAAACACGTTCTTTGGACATCTTCATTGCCTCTGCTATCTCTCTCACTTTAATTCGGCGGTCATCTAACACCATTTGGTGAATTTTATCGATGTTATCGTCAGTCGTTACAATTTTTGGACGTCCTGGACGTTCATCATCTACCAAGCTCTTACGGCCACGTTTAAATTCAGCTGCCCAAAATTTCACTGTGGTAAATGAAGGTGAAGAGGCCCCGTATACAGAGTTTAACTCATCTTTGATTTGCGTAGGCGTATTCCCTTTCAAAAACAAATATTTTATGACTGCTCGATACTCGATTTTTTCCATTTTCACAAAAATACTCACTTCGGCTCACTCAAAGGACTGTCAAATAAAAACTGCGCGTCCAAAATGGCTGAAACTTTGGTGTGTTACTGTCAAAAGATGCACAACTATATTCCCTGACTTTTATTGACGAGTGTTGCCATTTTCAAGTTGAGGTCGGAAACTTTTCAGACCGCCCTCGTATTATAAAGAGGTAAAGTTTGTGAGTTTGTGACGTTGTAGGGGGTAATCTCAGGAACTACTGGTCCGATTTGAGAAATTCTTTCAGTGTTATATAACTCATTTACCGAGGAAGGTTATAGTCTATTTCATTACGCTAAGACCTATAGAAGCGGAGCACTAATGAACAATGTTGCAAAGTTGGGGCTTATTTTCTCTTGAGAGCTTCTGCTTCGTGTTAGCGTTAGCCCAAAGTAACTATTCCAAGCGGACGAAGTCGCGAGCAGGGGATAGTTTATTATAAAGTTGTAAAAAATTTAATGAACTATGATTCTTATAAGTACTACAAAATGACAAGAAGTTCTGTGAGAAAAGTGTATTTTCCCATAGTTTTTTATGACTTTTCTGTATATAAAATTAATTGTTTAGATAATATGCTTATTATCTCCGCGTATTATTTGCGTTGCTAAGTAGAAGTCATGGGTATCCGCTAATGAACAATAAAAATATATTGGCACTTATATGCTATTTATATAACCGTTTTATGTCGCAATATTTTAGAAAACATAATGCAAGTCTGCCTCTCGCATTAGCTACCATTGAACGAATGCAAGACGAAACTAATTCGTGATTCAGACCACTGAATGTTGAATTTCTTCTCAATTCATTGTCAGTAGGCATTATTATAGATGACTAAGTACGTGTCAATCAAATCTTATATCTCCGGTGAAAGTGGCATCGAGGTAACCTTTCATTACAGGTTATAGTAATAATAAAAATATGGTAGTTGGGCATTTAACGTGTCTATTATGATGTGTGGGTAATGATTATAGTATACTTAATATTTTTATTATAAAATATGACTGCAAATCTAATAGGATGTGAATGACTGACTGGCGGCTAAAAGGTCAGAGTAGATAAAATTAACTAGCAATTTTTCAGATAATTGACAGAATTTTTTTGTTGGGTTTTCTAAACATTATCATAAATTCGTTGTTTGTATACTTTTTTATAGCATATCAGAGTAATTTTAATGGTAAGTACAGTCCAATCCAAAAAAGCGGCTGTCGGCAATTAGTAATTTTTAGAACTATCTAATCTCACCCGATGACTTTTTGGGTATACGCGGCAACAAATTCAAAGTTGTTAAAATGGCAATACGACGGTTTGGATTTTTCATTGAATGGAGCATTGGCGGTGTTATTACAGAAAGGTTAAATACGTATTGAATACTTGCTTTATAAAGGTTTCGTGCTAAACACACCGCGCTCGCCCGTGCCAAGTAACCAAAGAGAGATAAAAGAGCAAGATGGCAAACGTTCAGCGAGTGTTGTGCATTTAAAACGTAACCTTTTTAAAGCAAGTATTCAATACGTATTTAACTTTTTTGTAATAACACCGCGGGAGTCTATCTTAGATAACTTAACCAACCATACTTTTATGCGTTACTAGATTAGGCTTTTTTTTCGGTATCGAAGCAAAATGTAGTCGGAAATTTATGAGAAATAATGGCCTGAAAATTTAAAGAAATAAACAACGCAAAGGAAGAAGGATATATTTTAAATTTTTTTATTAATAAGAAATGTATAGGTATAGGTTATTTTATTGTCATTGTTTTTAGTAGAACTATGATCTTGACCAGGATATATGCACTATTCTCTTATGATAGTCTTTTATATACATAGAACTAGCCCCTGTCTGCGACTTCGTTCGCGTAGTAATAGTTACCCGGAATATTTTTCATCTGTGCTCTGCTCCTATTGATCTTAGCGTAATGATATATAGTCTGTAACCATCCTCGATATATGAGCTATATAACACTTAAAGAATTTTTAAAATCGGACCAGTAGTTCCTGAGATTACTCCGTACAATATCACAACGTCACAAACTTTACCTCTTTATTAGTATAGATAATTAAGAGAACAATTATAAAATAATAATTTAGTTTTATTAGACAGAACGATTTAAAACTTATACAAGCAAAATATAAAAGCATGTAGTAACTATGTAACTAATATTAATCCGAATAAAGTATACGTTGTTTTAAATTGTCATAAACTCATTAGTATTCTGCAAACAGTTCGTTAAAATTATAGTCGAATTCGTTGCCTGGCTACTTCGATAATATTAGATTGCTATTTGTATTGCGTTAGGGTTATATGTAGACTTCGTGAATTTTAAACAGTTCGTTTGTATCCACGCGAGATATAACAATTTAGTTATTCCAGATAACCCTCTATCAGTACACGAGTCACGCTCTTCGATTTAAAAACAGATTTTTTATTTCCGTTCCCAAGTAAAATAATTGTGCCTTTTATTTTTTATAAGCTTTTGTCCGCGGTTTCGCTCGCGTTAATCAATGACTAGTAAGTACCCTATGTCCTTTTCTGTAACCCTGTAAACATGTGTGTAAAATTTCTTGGTGATCAATTAAGCATAACAGCGTAACAAATTAAGAGTTTTTTTAACGCACTAGTCTGGATTTACCGGTCAAGTTTCATTGCTTTGAAGTTTTTTTATGGATGTGCTTTGAAATGCTGATCCGCAAGTTTTCTGTGTAACGAAAAGTGGAGGAGAGAAACACTGTGTAGGGTATAGTGTTGAAAACACCGGTTCTCCTTCGATCACCGAAGTTAAGTTTTTTTCTCGAACTGATTACGCTATTGACCTAGCAAGGTCTTAACAGCTTCACTGAACTACTTAGGCGAGCGCTTGCGATACTCAGCCGATTCTATTTGGGCAACTAGCTCAAGGATGCACGGCACACCTCGGCTTGGACTGTTGCCTGATACGTGCAATTCGCGATCTATCTGAGCTGACCTAAGCTAACTATTCATACGTATATAAGTTGTTGAAGCATATGTGTGTACCAAGCATACATACCTCAACAACTCTTATATATATCTCGTATCGGATAATTTTCTAAACTATTTCAGTTCGATAATCAGAAACAAAATCCTTCCACTTTCATGTGTAAGCGCGCACGTGTGTTGAGGTGATATGTGTAATGTTGTTGCAGTGATGTAAGATTTTGTGTCACTGTATCACGCGAGCATCGGACTCAAGTGCTTCACGCCGAGAGAACACACCTAGGCTTGAGCCGCTGCCGAGGGAGGTTAATCTGGTGTACGTGGGACCGAAATTTACCCCCAGAGATGTTTATTGGTCATATTATCAAAAACAATTATAAATTTTTATCAATATGTAATGATATAATATCCACAGCAACGCGTGGCCGTGTTAGCTAGTGTTAGATTTTATTTTATTTTATTTAAATACCTACCGGTACTTTAATTACAAGCATTTTATAGTCATGGAGATACAAAATACTAGGAAATATCGTACGATGATTTCGAATTCTTCGCAATAGCGTAGGTGTTAATAGTGAAGTAAGGCTATTAAAACAAACATGGCGACAAATTTAAAATCAAAGAAATTTATTAATAACAGTGTTATAGAATAGAATTTTTATGTCCATGTTGTGTTTCGTATAAATAAGAACGGATTTAACATAAGAGGCGCCGGTCTTCGGCGCCGAATGCAATAATTTAAGATTTATGTCCCTTTAGATCTGTTGTTGTGTGTAAATTATACGGCGAAAGTTTTTTTATGTTAACAAATTCTAAACGGTATCTGATGTGCCGATTTTTTATATAGATTTCTGAAATACAAGCCGTGTTATTACAAAAAAGTTGAATGCTTCTTGAATACTTGCTTTAAAAAGTTTGGGTACTTTCCTATTACATGTACCGCGCTCACTGACCGTTGCCGAGGCAAGTTCGCGTTATTTATTTTTCGCAAGTCTAACCTAATCTAACCAAGATGTCGAACGTTCGGCGAGCGCGGTGCATTTAATACCAAAGTATTCGAACTTTTTTAAAATAAGTGTTTAATACGTATTTAGCTTTTTGGTAATGACCCCGAAGTTCTTTAAATTTTAATATAGGTTAGCTTTCATTAAAACTACCCTACATATTACCAAATTAGGTTGTAAACTGTTTAAAGTTTGATTTCAACAAGTATCTTGCTAACATTTTATTTTAAAAAAGAAAAAAATAGTCTTATAGTACAGTAATAAGCCCGAAAGGGGGCCGCCTCGTTATATAGCTATCGAAATGTATTGATAACAATTTGATAAATCTTAAGATTTGGTAGTTAATTATAAGTGAAATACACAATAGACGCTTCAAATACTACAAATTATAATTTTCTGTTTATTTAGCAGTTACAAGAGAATATACTAATATATTTTACATTTTAATGAATATAGTATACAATTTTGGGTTATATTGTGCTATTTTAATCCTTTTATATGAATTACTAAAGTGAAAATTCCAAGATACATCAACTATTCCAAAACAACCTTCTCTGCATTATATTGTGCGTGTATTTTTCGATACAAAGAAAAGAAGCATAATGCTTTTCTCCAGATACATAGTACTATTCTTATACTATGTACTATAATTATATCCCTATATTATATTAAAATATCTATTTTTAATTCACACATTTAGAATTTTTTAAGGTGGTAGAGCCATGCTGAAGGTTTCATCTCGAATGGGTCGGCTTGCCTGGAGTAGTACCACCCTCTCACAGAAAACCGACGTGAAGTAACAATGCTTGCATTGTTGAGTTTCGTTGGATCAGTGAGAGCGTCGGAGGCCCACCTCCTCGTCTTCCCTGTCTCCCCCTCCCCCCTTCCTCACCAACACAGGCTGGCAACGCTCTTGCAACCCTTCTGGTGTTGCAGGTGTCTATGGACAGTGGTGATCACTTAAAATCAGATGACCCACCTGTTCGTTTGCCTCCTATAATATAAAAAAAAGTTGTAAAATAAGTCTACCTTCAAATCAACAAGAGCTACTTTCGTATTTATAAATATTAATTCTGTATTCTTTTTATATCTTCGAGCGGATGTAAGAACCTCCATTAGTTTACTCACGGTCAGACACACTGTACTTTACTTCCCGGTTTAAATAAAAACTCAAGAAAAACCAGGGCCACTGTTGGATACAACAATCATTTTAAATTGAACGTATATGAAGGTAACAATAGTTTGGTTTAATTGTATGAAGTGAATTTATAGAAAAATACAAATAGAACAATCCCCGTCTTGCTATATTGCTGCGAGAGTTTTTTTTTTCGAGCTGACTAATGCAGTTAGGCTGTAGGTCCTTGACAAATTTGCCGGGTTTGGTAACTAATGCAAAAATGCTTAGGTAACAGAGGGCTTGGACTCTTGTAGTGACTGAAGTATTGTAAATAATATATTTATTTGACTTAACTACTCATACATAATATATATATATATATGTATACTAACTGATTCCCGTGACTTCGTCTGCATTGTTTATTGTATTAATTGCTTTGATATACCCCACAGGAATTAGGTAGCGTTTTCAACGAAAAATTATCCGACAAAAAATACAAAAGTTGTTGAGGTATGTATGCTTGGTACACATATATGTTTCAATAACTCATATATGTATGAATAGCTAGCTTAGGTTAGCTCATTGCATGTATCAGGCAACAGCCCAAGGCGAGATGTGCAGTGCACCTTTAAGCTAGTTGCCTAAATAAAATTGGCTGAGTGCCTTAATTCCGGTGAAGCTGTTAAGACCTTGCTAGGTCGATAGCGTAGTCAATTCGAAAAAAAAAACATTAAGAAGAGTTATAATGTGGCTAAAACTGGTTATACTTCAACTGGTCCAACTAAAGCTTTTGGCTCGTTTTATCACAGTGACATATTCGTAATATTGTATTGACACCATATTTTTTACCATGAAATATTTTGAATTATTTAGCGACTTCTGGTGGTTTTTTTAATTTATTTATTTTTATTTATTAGGAAAACCAACAGCTATAATGCACAATACATAGTTAAAAGAATAGAAAACATTAATTAAAAATTTAAATAAAATAAAAATCAAAAAGAAATTAATTATGTATTTTTCAAAATATAGCGACTTTTTAAATGACTTTTTTACTTTTTAAGCGGCAATACTGGTATACAAGTCTGATGTGCTATATATCGAGTATTGTAATGTAAACTTTCTGTATTACAGTAGTAGTTCAGTATTTGTAACGCATACAGTGGATAAACTGATAATTTCAAAAGTATGTATTAGTACAAGCTCTGATTGTTTGGCTTTTCAACTATTTAGGCCGGAGGTCATGAATTCGATTTCTATTAGTGCCCATTAGAAAGTAATTAAGGTAGAGTCATAGAACTTAGCGACTAGTTTCCTGTTTACTTAGTGAATCGTTGTGGATTAGTGGCGTTTTTTTTGATAAGCTTAGGTAAATGACTTTATATCTAGTAAGTGAAGTATTAAAAACTATGTTCTACTTATGTATAAATATCTCGTTGGTGTTTCTTTTAAAATAACTAACTGACGCTCAAGACTTCACCTACCTCGTTTATTATCTTATATAATGTACAGACGAAAAAAGATGCGCATCATACCGCTTAAAGATGCGCATCATACCGCTTGCCCCACTTCTCCATGGCACGAAAATACACATTGCTGTACACGAATTAATTCTAAAAATCATAATTAAACATTTATACTGAAACTAGCGGGCTCGGCAGACGTTGTCTTGCCTTAAAAAATCTATAATTCAAACGCAGCGCCATCTACCCGGTCGAATTGTGAATATAAACCTTTCTCGGATCCGCTGGAATACGCACACAACATTTCATCAAAATCGGTGCAGCCGTTTAGGAGGAGCTCAGTGACATACACACGTACAGAAGAAATTTATATATAACTAGCTGTTACCCACGGCTTCGCACGGGTTTTTTAAATATATTACATGAATTTAAAATAGTGATTAGATGTGTAAATTACAATAATACTCTTTCAAAAATATTTGTAAGTATGACACGCACATCATGTACTGTAACAGGTAACATATACATTATGTATGTGAATACCAACAGTGTGTCGAATGGGATGGGATTTCATCAGCCACATACCTGAAACTTTAAACCACTTTACACCACCCTTGTGCTCACTTACACTATATAAGAAAGTAATGAAAATATTAAGCTATACATTATCGAAAAATATGTGTATTTTTGATCAATTTCACACAGACGAATGCACGGATAACGGTTCATCACTACACAGTGTAAAACATAGTCCTGTTCCACGTCTATCTATATGTCTGTTCGCGATAAGATCAAAAACTACAGAACGCATCTTCATGCCGTTTTCACCAATATGTAAAATGATTATTGGGCAAGGTTTAGGTATAGTTTATCTTATTACCAGGACGCGTAACGTCTGCTGAACCTGCTAACTTAAAATAAAACAGCTAATTAGTTACTTATTTGCCCGTAAAATTCCCGTTCAAATATTACTTGTAGTCCGCTGAAGCTGTTAAAACCTTGCTAGGTCATTAGCATAGTCATTTCTAAGAAAAAAAAACCGTTCACATAGGTCCAGCAATTTCGGAGATTACCCGGAACAAATAAACAAACAGACATATAGACAAATTAAAAAGAAAAGAAAGGCTAAATTTTATTTGAGGATAAGCTTTATGATTTTTCTTGGTGACGTGCTATCGTGATCATCTTGATGATGCGTATACAAACAAACAAATTCACATTTATTTAATTAATTATTCTTAGTTACGTTTTTCACAAAAATCTCAAAGGTATATATGCATAGCATTTATATTCTTAAAAGTCCTAGAAGTTAAAGTATTAAAAATTATAGAATTTATCTAGTAGCTTTGGAGTGATGCACTCACAGCTGTAGACTTGTACAATTTCATTTATATAATAGAATAATATATATAAAAAGGGGTATATATTGTCTTTAAAAAAAAACGAAGTAAGATATGTGCTTATGACTCTTACTTTGATTATAATATAAAACAGACCTTGAAACTGAATTGTCCCTTGACGCGACATATCTCATTGCATAACACAATTTCGAAAGAGGGCTATATCTTTTGAATGTAAAGCGACCTTGATAATAAACGGCTTTTTAAAAGAACATTCAATCATGCTAGTGTGAAAATTTTTGTCGATGAATGAACGTAATTTTTAAATTTTCTTGAGTATATTAAAAATGAATAATATTGCGATAGACATTATATACTAACTGATTAATGTTTAATAAAAGTCATATACTATAAATAATCGTTGCTTAGTATAAAGTCCAGCACATTATAAGTGAGCTACGGTTACATGACGTCAAATGCGTAATTATCAACTACTAGTGGGTGCCCAGTGGTCGACATTCGATCATAGTTAATTGATTTTTTAAAGTTTGAACTTTAATAGAGTTCTTTTGTCAAAGGGTATACTTCTATAATCAAAGATTTTAATCATGGCTACTCAGTTATTAACCATTTGTCATGATCTTTATTACATAATCATTAAAAGAAATCTATGTTTAAATGAAATTGAAAAGTATTTATAAATTGGAAACAAAAAGCACGTGGTAAAGCTCAAATTTTAATCAAACATAACTTTACGAAAACAAAGAAATTTAACGCAACCTATGACATAATTTTCAATTAATTTTACACGACACCATGGGGTGGTATTTCTGGGTGATATTGAATTAAATGTAGTCTCTTTATTATGAGAAATAGTGATATGCCCAGTATCGTTTGGAAAAGTAATGGATGCACAATACAATCAAATGGTGAATCCAAGACAAAGGCGTTTTTAATACTACAATTAGCTTTTGAAAATAAATTCTTTTTTGTTGATACATGAGGTTGAATTGAAACATTGTAACCGCGGAGGTCTAAGCCATGGATTACTTTTATGAATAAAATTCTTATTTTGATTATACAAAGTATTATTTGGCTCATCTTTTTATTAATTCATCATTTGAAGTGAGTTCACCATAAAAAATAATAAACATTATAATAATAGTTATATTTTATAATATTATAATATATAGTATAATTTATAATATATAGTAGATTGGTAGGGTTAGGGACGGTTAGGATCGGGGGGTTTGGGGGGGGGGGGGTGCTGAATAGGTATCCTTTGGCTTGCCTACCTACTCGGTGGGTAGGTAAGTCCAGGGATTGGAGGGCGTAGGGGTTTGTGTTAGGTAGGGTAGTGTTAGGTTCGCGGGGTGGACGCGCGGTACGGCAGATATACAATCGACGCCGTCCGCCCGGTCCTGCTGGAGTGGTGCAATAGACGGTGGGGCTCCCTGACGTTCCGTCTGGTGCAGGTGCTGACCGGGCACGGGTGCTTCGGTTGGTACCTGCACCGAATAGCGCGCAGGGAGCTGACCGCCGTATGCCACGAGTGCGGCGTTGACCCGGACACCGTGCAGCACACACTGTCTGAATGTGCTGCGTGGGAGGAGTAGCGCCGCATTCTGGATGCGGGGGTAGGAGGGGAACTCTCGCTGCCGAGCGTGGTCGCGGCCAGGCTCGGTAGCGAGGATATATGGAACGCAGTTGCCTCCTTCTGCGAGGAAGTCGTCTCGCAGAAGGAGGCGGCGGAGAAGGTCTGCGAGAACGATCCGCAAAGCGGCCCTCTCCGCCAACGGAGGACAGGCAGGAGGAGATGGCAATTTGCCTCCTCCCGCCACGGTAGCTGGACCTAGGGATAGGTGGGTCTGGGGTCCCACCTTCCCATTGCACAGATCCGGCAGACGAGAAGGAGACGGCCGGTGTGTACCCGGCTGTCTCTTTACAAGACGAGGCCCGGCGGCGGCACTTCTGCCACTGGGCCACACCGCTGGGGCGGCACGATGAAGTCTATAGAGATCTCGTGCCGCCCCAACAATAGCGGAAGACGTACACCGTGGGGTTTTAGTCCGTACGAGTCGGATATAACCCACTCTCTCCCCAGGGAGGGCAGGTATCTATAAGGGATTTCCCCACGTCAAAAAAAAAAAAGGTTCATGGGGTGAGGGGGTGCACTGTCAGAGAGGCTCCGCGTGGCGCACCCCGAGCAACGTCGGTCCAGTTGACCGGCGGCTGATCTCTGGCCTGAGGGTGGTGTGTGAGCGGCACTCACTTTGAGCCCCAACCGCCCAGTTCCGGGTAGCGGCCGGCGGGGTCGGTGTGTTTACACTGATCTCGATGGGCGTACCGCGAACTTGGCGGTATTGTGGAGCTATGATGGAAGGCACGAATAAACAAGTATTACCCGAGGAGGGTACCGGCACTGCCAGAGAATCCCTCCCTGGACCTTATGGTCCAGGCTGCCCCAGGTTCTCAGGGGGCAAATTCGGTGTTGTTTCTCGAACGATGAACTCGGCATGTCAACGGACAACTGAGGATTTGTGTGGCAAAGCAGTGCCTGTAGTGAGGCTGGAGAGGTCTCCTTCACTGGACTGCCTCTCGGTGTCAAGCGGACGTACTGTGGCGACATTGGTGTCGATGGAGGCGGAGTCTGTCGATGGCAAAGAGTTGCCCTACCCTGCTTCGACAGATGGCGGTGGGCTGGACCAGGCTGGCATTAAAAAGCGCCGACATCAGAATGGATCCTCAGACGAGACCAACGCGGGAGCCCCAACGGTGGGCGCAGCGGGAGTGACTAGAGGGAGAACGCGGAACTCCAAGCGTTTGGCCACCTCTAAGCGCTCAGTGTTCGGGGAGGCCGATGAGTCCTACGACCGGGCTCTCTCGCGCTGCTCCACCCGAACGGCAACCGAAGAGAGCGGGCAGAAGGAGGAGGAGGAGTCCCAGAAGAAGACCTTCAACTCCCAGATCTCGGACCCTATGCCCTCAGATCCGCAGCCTTCCAACCCCTCCAAGCTTTGGCCGGCTAAGAAGAAGTCTGAGCCGCTGAACTTGGAGGCCCTTGACGCGGACAGGTTGAAGGAGTTGGCCAGCGAACAGGCAGTCACCATCGTGGAGGTGGCTACGAAGTCGGGCAATGTAAAGGGGACTCTCATTAGGGCCCTGAAGAAGGCTGCCCTGAACCTCCAGGAGATGGTCGAGATTTTGGCTCTCCGCACAGAGGGTGAGGAGACGAGGCGCTTGCAGCGCGAGTCTCGGAACCTCCGGGCCCATAACGCTCATCTGCAGGAAGATCCTCGCCTGGCGACAGAAAGAGAGCGAGATGAAGAAGATGCCGCCTCCTCCGCCGACGCCTCCTCGGCGGCTTCCTCAGCGGCCTCCTCCGCGGGCTTCCTCGGCGCAGCCTCGAGAATGGGAGGAGTTGAAGAACTCGCTACTGCGAGCAGTAGAGGAAACGATGGATGCGAAGTTGGCATCCATCAATGACCGCCTCCTAACATCTAAGGTGCTGAGGCCGGCGCTTAGAGCCGACAAGAAAGAAGCCGCTCCCGGCCCCGCAGTGGAACCTGAAAGGGTTTCAGCGCGACGTTCCGTCACAAAGGGACATGGAAGAGAAGTCAGGGTAGAAGTCACCCCGGGGTCGCTCAACACTTCCCAGAGACCAGCGCCGCCTTCAACAGCTTCGGCCCCAGAAGAACCTGAGGCCTGGTCGGTTGTGGTGCGCCGCCGAAAAAAGAAGCCAGCGGCAACCACAGCAGCAGCCCCTGGCCCGGAACAGGCTAAGGGCAAAACGAGGAAGAGGAAGCGCAAGCGCAAGTGGAAGGCGAAAAGCGAAAGGCTCGCTGCCCCACGCTCGGCTGCAGTGCTTATTACTCTGCGGCCGGAGGCAGCCGAGAAGGGCGTCACGTACGCGGATGTCCTTCAGAAGGCCCGAAGGGAGGTCTCGCTCCCGGAGTGTGGCGTTGTTCAGCTAAAGGTCCGGACAAGCGCCACAGGGGCGAAAATGCTCGAGGTGCCAGGTCTCACGGCAGCTCCGCAGGCCGACAAGTTGGCCACTAGAGTGAGAGAGGCGCTGGACGGAGTGGCAACTGTTGTACGACCGGTTAGACGGGTCGACATCCGAGTCTTATAGGCATCGAAGACTCGGTGTCGTGGGACGAAGCAGTGGAGGCGATCGTCGATGCCAGTGAATGCGAGCTCAAAAACTTGAGGGTGGGTGAGCTTCGTGCCCGGGGAGAGGGAACTAATTCTCTCTTCGTCTCCCTCCCCGTGGATGTGGCGCGGAAGCTGGTCGAGGCCGGTCGCCTCAGGATTGGCTGGAGCATGGCCCGAGTCGTGTACCTGAAGCCGAGGCCCCTCAGGTGTTACAAGTACATGGGCCTGGGCCATACCCGGCCGAAATGTCCGTCGGCCGTGGAGAGGAAGGATGCGTGCTTCCGTTGCGGGAAGGATGGCCACCATGCAGACACTTGCGGCGTAGATAAACCGCGATGCGTCGTCTGCGTGGAGGCCGGCAGGCCAGCGGACCACATCATGGGAGGGGGCGAGTGTAGGCCTCCTCCCATGAAGGGGAAACTGCTTCTTTTTAAAGGGGTGCAAATGGAGGTAGCTGCTGTAACTAGTTAATGGATTACATCCACAACAGCTACCTTCAGTCTAACTTGAACAACTCCGCCGCTGCACAGGACCTCCTCCTACAGGCGGTGGCGGAGTGGGACATCGATGTGGCCGTTGTCGCAGAGCCGTACCGCGTCCCGCACCAGCCTCACTGGGCCGGGGACGCGGACGGATCTGTGGCTACATTGTCTGGGGGGGGACTGCCCCTCTCGGTCAAGGAGCGGGGCTCCGGGTTCGTGGCGGTCGTCTCGCGGGGTCTTGCGACCCTCGGGATCTACTTCTCCCCGAACCGGCCCCTGATCAACTTCGAGTCCTTTTTGAACACGCTGGGGCCGCCGCTCCCCATCGTCGTACTGGGCAATTTTAACGCAAAACCCAGGGCGTGGCGGTGGCCATGAGCCCGCGTGGCGAGGCCCTTGAGGAGTGGGCAGCCCAACATGGGTTGTCCCTCCTCAACGGGGGGAATGACTACACGTGCGTGCGACAGGACGGGGGATCGATAGTGGACATATCGTTCGCTTCCCCGTCGGTCGCACGCCGTGTCCGGGGGTGGAGGGTGATGGAAGAGGTGGAGACCTTATCGGACCACCGATACATTAGGTTCGAGGTCTATAGAGATCCGCGTGCCGCCCTAAAAATAGCGGAAGACGTACACCGTGGGGTTTTAGTCCGTGCGAGTCGGACATAACCCACCCTCTCCCCAGGGAGGGTGGGTATCCATAAGGGATTTTCCCACGTAAAAAAAGGACGAAAAATGGTTATTAGAACGTAAGGGGTAAAAAATACATATAGTCGAGCATAGCAACCTCCTTCACAACATTTTTTGAAGTTCGTAATTATTGATGGCTGTCAAAATGTCTTTTTTATTTACATGTTGTGTAAAACTCGAGTAGTAGGTGAGTAGTGTATATTTTAAATAATTTCATGTAATTCTAATTCATTTTATATAAAATAAACAGCTTTCTGCATTTCTCCGACAAATAAACTTTAACTATGCCAAATTTCAAGTTCATCCGTTGACGGGAAATGGGTTAAAAAGGGGTACAAAAATTTTGCTTCACGTATTAATATATAGATATATGAAATGTCGACAAAATTTTAAAATTGATGTCTAAACAAAACTGTACCTAATATGTAAAGGGATTCTAGGCTTATTATAAAAAGATGTTTTTCAGATACCAACTGTGTTTAAGTTTGTGTCCCTAAATAGTTTTGATTCACAATTGGAAACGGTAGGTGTCGCTGCAATCGGGTTTATTAAGACTTTTCGTATTTAATAATACAATTGAAAACGGTAATGACCGATTTGGTACAGACGAAGTTGCACGGGTCAGCTAGTTATTTGTATTATACTACATGTAGTCATTTAAGTCGTAATGGTCGACCGCTTTGACCGTTGAAGTATCAAACAGATGGACTCAGATTCGAACCTCGGTATGTATGAACGACTTTTTCTTGGAATTCGCATATATTTCCTAATTTAAATTGGTAACAACTATTAGCTAACGGTGAAGGAAAATATCGTGAGGAATCCTGAATCTGAGTAATTCTTCTTGTTGTTTTCGGAGTTCGAAATCGCCAATACGTCGTGGGCTGGCATGGTAATTATGCCCACTCATTTCTTCCGGAAAATAGGTATGGTTCTGAGTTGGTCTTTCACAATGATTAAATATTTATATGTATGTACGTATATATATATGTGTGTGTGTGCGTAATTCTTTAAAATAGTGATCATCTACTGCTCGCTATTCGACCTTAATTAGCCGTACAAAGAAAGTTTTTACCTGTTAATATGTAGATTCTATTATCTGCATAGAAAATTTCACACATATTGATTGATATTATTGATGGTAGACTAAATCAGCATAAATAATGACAAATAGATATTTAAATATAAAAAACATATAAAAATACGTCGATGATAAGGAGAAAAAATGGTTTTATAAAGCACGTCAACAGGAACTATACAAAAAAATAAATAAAGAAAATACGTTTAGAAACTGAGGAGTCAGATACGAATGGTGGTAGAACTTTTTTAAGATATTTCTATTTCTTTCATTTTGGAAATCTGTCGTCGAACATCTGTTAGTGTGTTTCAAAAGCTGTACTTGAGACATCTCCATTTAAGTCCAGTCTCCATTTAAGTTTAGCATTTTTGCCATCTTAGATCACACCGTCATATCAAAAGAGATTGTATGCTCGTTTATAAAATATATTAAAAAAATGTACTTAACTCTATTCTCTTGGTCTATGTATATGCAGATGATTGTATTAAAATGTAATATCAATGTAGATGCAACAACTTTGTAAGACACTAGAAACTACTCACGATGTCGGGTAAAACTATTTTTTTTTATATCATAAGAGGCAAACGAACAGACGGGTCCGCTGATGTTAAGTAATCACCGCCATCCATAGACACTAGCAACACCAGAGGAGTCGCAAGTGCGTTGCCAACATGTGTTGATGGGGAAGGAAGTAGGGGAAATGGGGAGTGAGAAAAGGAAGAGAGGGAGGTGAACCTCCAACACTCTTACTGACCGAACGAAATGCAACTATACAAGCACTGTTACTTCACGTCGGTTTTTTGTGAGAGGTTGGTATTACCACGGGCGAGCTGACCCATTCATGCTGGAAACCAGATATAACTTCAGGTTAGCTCTACCATCTACCAATAGGAAATTTAATATAAATAGATTATGTAGAGCCAAACGCTTAGTGATGACATATAGTAAAATCAATGCATAGAAAATTTCCTTGTGAAGAGTATTTAAGTATGCTAATTTGCATGAGATCGCTGAAACTGTGTTTGAATTTGTTGATCTTAGATATATAAATCAATATCTATTTTTATATATCTAGTGGTTGTATTCATCTGCGTTGTTACAGGAGAAAGAAAAAAAATAGGGTAGGTTAGCAATAAAAAGATTGGAGTTCATTCAGAAGTGTAAATTTCATAGTATCTGATTAGATAAATCACGAACAGTTAGTTATCATTCTAAGAATTCAGTAGATATTTTACTTTTGTTTTCAAAGTGCCTAGTCACATTTGTATATTTTTCTATATGTCATACTCAGTCCTGTCTGATTGTAATATAACCATTTACACAAGTATAGGTATGCAGTATCATATATACTCATGTTTTTATATTCTTGTCTCTTAGCAGTCGCTATGATTACTATTATTTATTGATACATTGATATTTTATTTATTTATACATTATTATATGTATGTGGTAGAGCCACGCTGTAGCTCTAATTGGTTTCAGCATGAATGGGTAGCTCATACGGGGTAGTACCACCCTCTCACAGAAAACCGACGTGAAGTAACGGTGCTTGTATTGTTGCGTTTCGTTTGGTCAGTAAGAGCGCTGGAGGCCCACCTCCTTTTCTCCCTTCCCTTCATACCTTAGCGCTTCCTCCCCCTTCCCCCTTTCTAATCAACACAGATTGGCAACGCACTTGCGACTTCTTTGGTGTTACTGTTGTCTATGGACGACGGTGATCACTTAACATCGTGACCCACCAGTTCGTTTGTCTTCTAGCACATAAAAAAAATATGTTAGCTCTCAAGTAAAAACATTATATATGTAATATTATAGAAAGTTAACTGATAAAAAAAACATATTAGCATTCGATTGAATGATTTATTTATGAATAGAGACGTTAGCACTTGCATACAATAATACAGAAGGCACCGCTTCGTCTGGACACCCACGGACATCAAAAACATGCCCCGGGCGTACGGCGCGGCAACGAAGTGAAACTAAGCGCCGACCGGTCTAACTTGATCTTAGGCTTTAGTGCCTAGATTGGACCAGTGTAAATGAAACGGTAACATGGACTAAGGAATGTAGGCCTGTATTATAATATTGGAGATTCTATTTACATACCTGATTTTCTATTTATCTTAAAAAATGTGTGTCAGTCAGCTGCATTTAAGAGCCAGTCGTCCTCTTGGCTTTGTGTATACCATCTTGAATACAATAAAATATTAGTAAGTCCGCAAAAAATTGTAAAGCCCAATTTCGTAAAAGATCAGCATGAGCTAAAAGCAGTGACACATTAGTTGTTCCATGGTTCAAACTCAGTAAACCCACTAACAGTTTTTGGGTACTAGTGTTAGGTTTAACAACAAAGTCATAAAGTATATTACGGATTTGCTGGACGATACGTTTAAGCATTATTCAACGATGTCTGAATTGACTCCTCTCTCAGTGCATCCACTAAAAAAGATAACGTGTAATATATTTTAGATATATGTATGTTACAAAGATAAATCGACGTGAAGTAACACCTCACCTCGCTTTCAACCCCCCCTCCCCCTCCCCACTACACAGGCTGTCCATCCATCTGCGACTACCCTGGTGTTGCAAGTGTCTACGGACGGTAGTGATCACTTAACATCAGGTGACCTACCTGTCCGTTTACCTCCTATGACATAAAAAAATCTTTTTGATGCTATGCAAAAAGAAAAATAGACATGATTTATTTATTTCTTGTTTTGTTTTTCCATTTACTATAGCTAGAATCAATTGCACAATATTTTTCACACGCAGTTCACAAAATATTGGTCGTGTTGTGTAGAAAGTATAATTTTGCATATGAAGCGAAAGAACGACCACGCCGGGACACCGGTTTAAATATTATAATAAATTTATAGATTACAGAGGATAATTTCACTGATGAGTTTTTAATAGGATATTTTATGTGGTAGTTTTAATTTTTAACTGACTTTAATAAGAATAAGGTTCTCATGTTTGTTACCTCAGAACTTCGTCATTTATTAACCGATTTCTGTGATTCTTTCATTATCAGTACGAGAATATCTTCAAAGGAGTTTCAATTTTTTTTTCGAACTGACTATACTATTGACCTGGCAAGGTCTTAACAGCTTCACCGAACTACTAAGGCGACCGCTTAAGGCACTCAGCTGATTTTATTTGGGCTACTAGCTCAAGGGTGCACGGCACGCCTCGGCTTGGCTGTTTTTTTAACGTGGAGAAATGCATCATGGACTGGGCCCAGGCTCCCGGGGGAGAGCCTGTCATGAACCGCCCACCCGAACGTGCGAGTCACGTACGGGCAGGGCCTTACGGCGACTCTAACCGGCTAAAACTCCACGGCAACCAACGCCGCACTATGGAAGTGTCACGGGGTAGCGTGAGCAAGCTCCGCAACACCCCCGGCGGCAGGCGTTTCCCACGCCACACCCGGCTGAGGCAGCCCGGTTACGAGACTGCCTCCCAGCCACCCGAACCCGTGCAATGGGGGTCCAGGCCCCCCGACCCTTTCCCCCTGGGCTCGGTCGACAGCGGAGAGGTTACCCGCTCCGCCGCCGCCCCACGATTGATTTTTTAACGAGGTTTACTCCTCCTCCGCCCGAGCCACCCCGAGGTCACCTCCGGCCTAAGCTACCCTACGCACCCCTCCCCCTTTTCCCACGATCCTAGCCCTACCCTACCTAACACAATCCCTACGCCCGCCAATCCCTGGACTTGCCTACCCACAAAGTAGGTAGGCAAGCCAGAGTATACCTATCCAGCACCCCCCTACCACTCAATCCCCCACCCTAATCGTCCCTAACCCTAACCATCCTACCTACCTACATAACCCTACGCCCGCCTAACCCCTGGTCTTGCCTACTTACGGTAAGTAGGCAAGCCAGAGGTTTCCTAAACCTGACCCCCCCCATCGCTACGTAGCCTACTGTGGGAGGTTCCCTCAGGGTGGCCTCTGGTGGAAACTACCACCTCCTCTCCGTCTCCCACGCCCAGAACCATAACGACGCCGTCTGGCCTCTGGTGCCTCGGGATCCCTCTCTCTGATTCTCTCGGCGTTCTCCTTCTGGAGCATGACCGACTCACAGAATGAGACCACTGCACTCCATGATTCCTCGTTGCTCACCATGGCCCGCACTACAGACGAGAGCGAGAGATCTCCGCCAACGGCAGACACCAACTCACCTCGTTCAGCAGTCTATGCTGGGCAAAGCTCCAAAGTGTGTTGAGCCGTATCCAGGCTCTCCCCACAGTGGTGACACTCCGGTGTTGGCTCCTTTCTGGCTACGACGTGCACGTATCAGCCAAAACACCCGTGGCCCGAAAGTACTTGCACCAGCCTGTATGTGAGGGTACCAAATCCCCTGCTCACCCATTGGGAAAGAACGGGACGAATGGCCTCAATTGTCCTAAGTTCTGCAGTAGGCGAGGCTAATGCGATCTTCCAGACTTGAAGCGCCTCATGGTGTAGGGCTGCTCTCTGCGCATTTCTCTCCCTTGGCGTGATTCTGCTCATATAAGCATATATATAGTCCGATATCCGCGGATAATCCTATTCGCCATTATGCGCTGTAGGTTGCGCAGTATTACTCTGTTCCTAGGGGATAAATCCCTATACCACACGGGGGCACCATACAAAGTCATCGAGCGGATGACGCTTAAGTACAGTAAGCGGCACCTAGCTCCAGCCCCGCCCAGGTTAGGGAGCAGTCTTGCTAGCATTGAGGCACTCTTCATTACCCTCGGTTTTAACTCCTTAAAATGATGTTGGAATGTCCATCGGCTGTCCAATGTCAGACCCAAGTATTTCATCGTAGAGACGATATTGATGTGGACTCCATTGACTTCGATATGCGTATCCGGCGGCAATGGGATTCGCCGACTGTGGAAACAGATTGCCTCTGTTTTGTTTAACGCCACCGCCAAACCTAGTTTCGCAATTCTCTCCACTACTTGTGCTGTGCTTACTGAGGCTAGCACAATCGCGTCCCGCACAGTTTTACCTCGAGCCGTGATGAGGGTGTCGTCAGCATAGCAGGTTAAGTCTGCTCCGAGCAGTAGGGCTCCCCGCAGGACCCAATCATACCCCACGTTCCATAATAATGGTCCAAGAATGGATCCTTGTGGGACTCCGCAGGTAATCTGTCTAGCGTATGTACGGCCGTCTTGTCCATTACATGTGATTCGTCTGCCCTCCAGATACGATCCAACAAGGTGTTGCAGGTAGGAGGGAACCCTGTGGTATTTAAGCGCTTCTCTGATGCACTCCCAGGGGAGGCTATTAAAAGCATTAGCTATGTCCAAGGATACTGCTACTAGCACACTCCCCCGGGAGAGCGCTTTTTCGGCGAGTACCCTGATGCGCAGAATAGCGTCAACCGTTGACCGACCTTCTCGAAACCCGTACTGCGTCTGAGAAAGGTTGGGTCCTATCCTGGTTAGATGTTTCGCCAACCGGTTCGCTACTATCCGCTCTAGTAACTTGCTCACTTCATCCAGCAGCACAATCGGGCGGTATGACGATGGAGACTCAGCAGGGCGCCCAGGCTTCTGTAGAAGTACTAGGCGGCCAGTCTTCCATAGGGTAGGAAAGACTCCCATTTCTAAGATCGCATTAAATAGGCGTCTCAGCCTTTCTCCTAATGCACCCATCGCCATGACCCATCCATCCATCGGGTCCTGGAGCGGTGGTTTTCCCTTTTATCCGCCTAACGACAGCGTCCATCTCTGCTTCAGTGATAGACGGCACCTGGCTATCCGTGTCTGTGCCTCCGTGACCAGCTATAAAAGGGGGCACGTGTTCGGCCCGATGAGGGAATAACACTGCGATAATATTTTCGAGTGATGGAGGATCGAGATGTTGCGTTACTGACGGAGCCCACGGACGCAGTGAGCTCATCACGGCATGGTAAGGGCGTCCCCACGGGTCGTTATCCAGTGTTTTCAATAGTCTCACTTTAGCCAGGTCCTTGGCTTTCCTGATCGAGAACTGGAGCGTTTTTTTCGCCTCTCTGAACTGCTCAAGCAACTGTGCCTTTGTAGTCTGCTCCCGTCCAAGCCGCCGTCTACGGTATCTAGCCAAACGCCGCCTCGCTGACATACAGTCAGCTCGTAATCGCGCGATCTCGTTTGTCCACCAGTAGACCCGCCTCTTTGGTGGGTTGAATCGGACTCTGGGCATCGATGCGTCCGCAATGCGAATCATGGCACCTAGAAACCATTCAGCTTCCTGATTGACGTTCACTGGACCAGTGCTTAAAGGCCTCCAGGACTCCACTAGCGAGGCTTCAACCACCATTCCCGGGTTGAGCTTTTTTATTGCCCATCGCGTAGTTGGGCTGTGTGTGTACAGGGCCGGGACGTGTTGTGACCGACTGATCTCGAACCTAATATACACGTGGTCAAAGAGAGATTCGACCTCGTCCAAAACTCTCCAGCTGTGTATTCGTCCAGCGACTTCCGGTGAAACGAATGTCGGGTCAACGATCGATCCTCCGTTATATCGAACACACGTGTTTACAGAGCCTACATTGACCAGGCAGAGACCTGTTTCCAGCGCCCATTCCTCCAGAGCTCTTCCGCGTGAATCCGTGACAGGAGATCCCCATGCCGAAGATTTCGCATTGAAATCCCCCGCAAGTAACATGGGACACGGCAACTTTTGCCTCACAAATAGGCCTAAGCGGTCCAAGAACGCCTCGAATTCAACCATCGGTCGATTCGGCGAAAAATAGACGCTCAATACAATGAACTCACCCCACTGTGCTGCAACGAATCCATCATCCCTAGCGATTGCAGTTAAAGAGGGGCAGGTTCCGTCGACTGGAGCTACGATGGCCGCAGAGTTTGTGATGTCCTTTACCCAATTACTTCCTGTGGGCACAAAGTATGGTTCCGCAACTATGGCAAGTTGTATTGCCCATTCTGCCATGGTTTGCAGCAGCAGATCTTGCGCTGCCGCCGAATGGTTTAAGTTGATTTGCAGTACTTTATAGGACATAGTTAAGTACTGGTCGCTACTTCATCCCCTGACCTATTATTAGAGGTATTAGGTGCTACCTCACTGGCGGCGTTCTTCCGCAAGCCGGGTCCATTCTTGTTGCTCTGCCTATTGACCGTGGCACAGGATTTGCTTCCCAATGTATGGTCTGCTGGGCGGTTTCCATCGGCACATACAGAGCAGTATGGTGCAGATGTGCAGTTGGCTGCTTTATGTCCAACGCCGCTACAACGGAAGCACTGGTCACTTCTGTCAACCGCTACCGAGCATTGCCTCATGACATGTCCTACTTCATGACATCGAAAGCATCTTGTCTCTCTGGGTGGGAGCAGCCTAACCTGGACTGCGAACCAACCCACGACTAGTTTGCCTTCTTGGGTGATCTTCTTCGCGGCGGCAGTAGGACACCGTACCCAGACATTACCGGATCCGCGTACAGTGCGATGTATGTCGCCAACCCTGACTTGGCCGACCGAGCAGCCACCCTTCGCAGCTATTACAGCCGCCACTTCTTCTTTCTTTGCTGAGTCATCTAGGCCCATCAGCCGAAGACTGGCACACTTAGTTGGCCTTGTCACTTCGACCATGCCCGCCCCGATGGATTCAGCAAATACGTCCTTTAGCTTCTGAGCTAGGTTGTCCGCTTTTTCGCCGCTGGTAGATCCAGGTACCTCTAGTTTGCGTGCTCCAGTTGCAGTCTCTCGGATCCTTACATACGGAATCCCCAGGCTGACCATATCTACCTTCTCTTTAGCAACAGAGACTATCCGCCCATAGTTTATGCCGTTATTTTCCGCTCCCGGTTGGAGCTTCAGCACTATTGCTGAAGCACGCGGAACAACAAGCTTCGTAGTTCTAGCCGGGGGGTTCGGCGCCTGGCGATTTTTAGCCACCCGCTTTCCCGTTGTCTTCCAGTCTGTCTTTGAGTTCGGCAGGACTTTAGACGTTGTTGGTCTTTGCGCAGTAGTCTCAGCCTCCCGCGCAGCCATTGTCTTCTTTTTTCTTTTCCTTTTCTTCTTCGTGTCCTTCCTCTTCTCCCTAGCTGCAGTGCTAGCCGCTGGGTTACCGAGGCGCGCGCTCAGCATGTTGTCCAGATGAACTTTCAGCGTTTGCGTCATCTCTTCCAACCTCTTATCTAGGTCCTGCTTCGGGCGCTGGCGCCTGCTGGGCTGTGCAGGTGGGAGTTGGGGCTGGTCTTTCTGCGCAAACATTGAGTGCGAAGTGCCTGCTGTCGGAACCACGGTCTGAGGACTGGTTCTAGCCACGAGAGTCTCACTGCGGATTCGTTCCAGCTCCGCCCTCAGTTCAGCCACCTCCTTACGGAGTTGTGCCAGTTCTGTCTCCATGTGCTTATACGCCGTTTGGAGCTTCTCCATTTCTTCAGAAGGCGTTCGATTGCACATCTCGTTGATCACATCAACGATCGATGCCGTCGCCTCGTTCAGCGCCTTAATGCACACTCCATGCAGGTTCCCGGATTTCTTGGCGACACATCTAATCATCTCAGTGTCGTCAATCACCCGCTTGTGGAGATCTACCATCGGCCTCTCTGTAGTGTCTGACGGAACCGCAACCTTCCTGGCTGCGCGCTCCTGTCGAAATCGTGTGGCCATGACATCGATCTCCTGTAGAGCTTTGAGACGCTGCTCCTCTTTCTCAGCTTGCACAAGAGCCGCCTTTGCTGCCGCCAGGCCTACATAGTGTCCTGTCGTCGCAGGGCGTCCTCTCTGCTTCTTTGGCTGTTGCACCATATCCTTAGCAGAGGAACCTGGCTCCTCTGCTGCGGTTTCGGCGTCCGATGCGGCAGCGTTCGACAAGTGGCCCACGGGCGGTGGGTTGTCACTGTCATCGCTGCCATGGGCCGAATGATAGTCGAGGGCAGCCTCCTCGGCAATCATCTCCTCGGACAATTCAGCAATCCTTGTACAAATAGCCATGGTCGTCGTAGGTTTAACAGGATCGGCTGACCGCGATTCTGCCCTGGTCCGTGCGCTCACTCTAGGCAAAGTTGTGCCCCCCCCCAGAAACGGTGGGGCAGCCCGAGCCCGAGGGCTCGGGGAGGGATTCTCCGCTAACAGCGGTACCCTCCTGGGGTATGACTCTTTTAGACTTTGCTTTCATGATGTTACTCCCCCTCGTCGAGTTCGCAGTACGCCTGCCGGAATTGGTTAACACCACCAACCCGCCAGCCGCTATACGGTACTAGGCCGTTGGGGTTCATATGAACCCTCCTCCGCCCTAGCCCGATACTGAGTGCGCTGCTCACACGCCACACTCAGGAGTTTTTCTCGGCTCTCCAGCCTAGAGCCGTAGTGTTCTGCGCCAACAGGGCCACCTCTAGTAGGATGTGGCTCTTCACCACGCACTACGATCTTGGGGGGGCAGGCTAAGGCTCCACTAGGAAGCTGTATTGCGCCTGTTGTTCCCCCCCTGCGGTTCCGAGGTACCCCCCCTCATGTACCCCATCGCCACTTCGACCCTAATAACTAACCTAACCTAGCTAACTATTCATATCTGTTTGAGTTGTTGAGACGCATATGTGTACCAAGCATACACGCCTCAACAACCCCTCCATATATTTTTTTATCGGAAAATTAGAGTTTTTCAGTTCGATAAGGGAAAAAATAAAACCCTTCCACTTCCATGTGTAAGCGTGTGGGCGTGCATGTGTGTGGGGGTGATTGTGTAGTGTTGTAGCAGTGATGTAAATTTTTGTGTCACTGTATCGCGCGAGCAGCGCACTCAAGGGCTCCACACCGAGGGAACGTACCTAGGCTTCAGTCGCTGCCGAGGGGGGCCTAATCTGGTAGGAGTTTCAATTTTATTAGCATCGGACATTGGATTTCGTAGATTCACGAGGGAGCTATTCAAAATTGAATGGGCAATATATAACGACTGAGATATCGGTAGTTTTATATCAATGCAAGAAAGACTAGGTAGGGAATTTAATTTGCAAGGTAATTAATTCTACACCATTTTTAGAATAAATCTTTTTGAAGACGTTTTGTACGGAGTTACACAACCAAACTGCTCGTTAGGTATTATATTTAATTTGTGCAGTGTGTGCACTTTAACATTTTAGTATTAAGACAATATATTTCTATTACTCCAGTTCGTAATCAACCACGCGCGACTCACCACCACTGTGTGCTATTTACCATTAGCAGCAGATTATTATAAACCATTTTACCAATAAAAGATTACCAATTAAACCATCTATTTCTTCACGTTTAATTTTACATGGAATTACGTTCTTTAAAATTATATTCTGTAACACTGATGGCAGTTTGCATTATATTGTTTAGTTATTCTAAAAAAAAAATACAAATTACATGGTTTTTTATCAGAGCACGACAAAGTGACTGTCTTGCGAAGCTGTGAAGGCCTGTCACGTCAATAGCATAATCAGTTCGAAAAAAAAAACACTGTCTTGTACCCAACGGAGGACACAATGTCATCTAAAATGGACGGCCATCACCTCAAAATGTATATATTGCCAGTCATTGCAGTCCACAAGCTCTACTATAGTTAGGTATATACTAATTGATTCCGAAATTGAAATAATCAAATGAGAGGCACTGTAAGGCCTTTTCACCATATGTACTATACACATAATAGTGTTTCAGTCGGATGCAGATAACCCGTTTCATTACTGTATAATGTATATAGGGTACATCGATTGGTACCGCAACACAAGATGCTTAAGTGGTTGTGATCACGCGTTAGTGATTGAAATCAAGCCGGAATTAAGTGTCAAATTAAATTAAATTAAAAATATTTCATTCAATATAGGCCCTGAGAAGGTGTTTATGAACGCTAAACCTATCATTGTTTCAGAAAACAATCCAGTCATCGAGAAGAACCAGCAAGAAAACCCGATCTGTTTTATTTTTCCATCATATATATTTTCAGAAAAATACATAGTTACAAAGATAGGTGACTATATTTGTTTCTAGCGGGTATATAGAGAAACATTATTTCCAGACATCACCATCGTATATTAGACATTACGGTGTTATTACAAAAAAGTTAAATATGTGTTAAATACTTGCTTTAAAAAGGTTTCGTACTAAATGCACCGCGCTCAGCCGAGGCAAGTTCGCGTTATCCTTTTTTCGCAAGTCTAACCTAACCAAAACGAGACAAAAGAGCAAAATGGCGAACATTCAGCGAGCCCGGTGCATTTAAAACGTATTTTTTTAAAGCAAGCATTCGATACGTATTTTACTATTTTGTAATAACGCCGTAAATATTTTCGTGTTTTAATACTTTAATTTTGAGTTGATATAATAACATTCTGGAAACGACTACAAACATAATATATACCATAATATTATACTAGTAACACATTCTTCTAAACTCTTAAACAAATCTTACGTGGATACGTTGATACTATCAGCGGTATGTCATATATATTTTATAGAAGTGGGTGCAAATTGCTTCCGCCACCTTCGTCTATTCTAAAATAGTTTTCATTAATTATGATGTCGACCTTAAGTAGTTGCGCTATATTTTTAATTAGGTACAAATCTGTTGCATATTTGTCTACGCGAATTTTGAATTAAAGCTTTTAAGATTATAATACTTTATTACAATAAGATATATTTTTTTAACATTAATAACCGTTTGTGATTTCGTTCATATTAAAATCGAATGAAAATTAATTATAGCCTATATTATTCAAAGAGAATGAACAATACGAAATAATTTATATTAGCGAAACAGTAGTTCCATACAGTGAGTACTTCAAACAAACAAGTTTGAGCTATTTATATAAATAAAATATAACGTTATTTCCTGATTAATTCCTAAATTACACTAAGTAAAAAATAAAGTATATATTCTGTAGTTCGCGATAAGGAAATGAAAATTGAGAATTGCTATAAAGTAGGATCATTCGTTTCGGAAATTATGAAATTTAGGCAATATATTTTGTCTAATTAACCTTTTTTATACCATGATATACAATAGGCATGCAGGCTGTCTGGTGGTAAGCAGTCATTACAGCCTATTGACTCTTGTATTTTTTTATATTAGCAGGTTTTATACAACAAGAACGAAGATCAAATTTTGTCGTCCATAAGGTTTTTAGATTTTTTATGATCTTCATTTGAAGATCTTGAAAAATAAGGTAAAATATTACGAACGGCTAAAATTTGTTTTAGTTTATTTTTAAATGTAACGACAATACATAATCCTACGTCGATCAACGCAGTATAGGAATACGCTACCATTGTATCAGCATCGTTTCCGTTCATCTGTTTGGAAAGTTGAGGCGTTAAAACACAACAAAGAGAAAGACAAATTATTTTCGCCATAGTGTGAATCGATAAGTAATACATTCAGATGATTGATTTTAAGTGTACATTTGAATTGTACAATATTTAAAGTTCTCATCAATCTTTTTGATCGTTCTGAAAATAGTCATAAGTTTGGGCTTGCATGTTATACCAGTCGAAGGGTTAAACACTCGCAGTATTCTAGGATATAATTCTTCATGGTGAAGTTAACATATGCAATAATAATATAAGAACAAATATTAATAAAAAACAAAATGAACGTAAGTTGAAGTTTGTTCTAAGACTTTCAAAAGTAAACACAATCGTTAACAAACCTAGGTGTAATGACCAGTGCCGAAAGCTGTAACGGGCACCTGGAATTAATATTCTTCGATAATAAAATGGACAATAAAGCCTTTTATTTAAGCGTTAAGTTTCCACGTTCACTTTCAAGTGAAAGTGAAATTACTCAACGGTCATTGACATTGTGCTTTAACATAGACGCGTAGAGGTTTGCGTATAATTTTTGTATTTTTCGAGATAATTAGGTCAAATATTAAGCACCTATTTTTTTTAATTGGTTTAGAACGAGAATCGAGTGTAGAGTATTCTCCATAAATATTGTTACTGTCTAAGCTTTCAGCCTTTCTATTAAAAAATTTAGTACAAAACGAAGTTAAAATCCTATTATAAGTATCTACAATAGGCAATTATTTATCCTTAAAATGTCTCGATGTCATATATTTATAATCGAATACGTATTTATATCTATTTTTTTTTCTGAGCGCCCATATTCAGGGTGGTTAAAACGTTTAGTGAGAATTGTACCATAAATAATTATGATATGACATATCAAGTTGTTACAAATATCGAGTTAGTATCAAATAAAACAAAACTGAGTTAACAAAATTGTTAATTTATCTGAAATGTTCTCAACATTTATTGCATTTTTATGCGTGGTTTATGTGAATTTGTGGTGTTAACCGAAAGATTTATGTTATTTTTATGGTCTTCAATAGTCTTCTCGACCAAAAAGTTATTCGATTATTTTCATTAACCTATATAAGAAGAATCTTTCAATATATTTTCGAAATGTAATCTTTATTTACAGTAATATGAATAGGTACTTGATTTGTATGAAATGGATACAATTTTCTCAAAGTTAACGAATTTACTATAACATTGCCTTTAATTCCTATTAACTTCTAGTTGATATCCGTGACTTCGTTTGTACACAAAAAAACATATAAAACAATTAAAAGCGACATTTTTTTGCGTATGATTTTAACTTTAGCAATTATATGAAATCTAGAATCTGAAAAAGGTACAATGACCTGAACTACAGACCTCTAGACTCTCGCCGTGTTATTATAAAAAACTTAAATACGTATTGAACACTTGCTTTAAAAAGTTTGAGTACTTTTGTATTTAATGAAACGGGCTCACCCAACTATATCTTGCTGATAACTCGGTTTGGTTAGGTTAGGCCGTTGGCGTTCAGGCTGGTGTAGGTACTCAGCGGACATGGTTTTTTCGGGTGGTATCCACACCGGATCGCTCGTAGGGATCCGACCGCCGCCTGTCATGCGTGCGGCACTGACGAAGATACCGCGCATCACACTCTGTCTAAGAGCGTGGCGTGGGAGGGAGAGCGTCGCACTCTGGAGGTACCTGGCTGGTTTGTACCCAGCTGCCTCTCTATAGGTAGGAGCCCGGCGGCCACCTTCCGCCAGGCGGACCATTGGGGCGGCTATCCAAGGGACCGATCATTAGACCGACCCTTGCCTCCCCAACATCACGGTCTCTTGGTAGACCGTAGGGTTTTAGTCCGTGCGAGTCGGACATAACCCACCCTCTCCCTCGGGAGGGTGAGTATGCAAAAGGGATTTCCACACGTAAAAAAAGGCCGTAGTGAGGGCCTGTTGCGGGCGATGGATACAGCATGTTCGTCGCTCTGGCAACTCTAACACAGGCCCACGTGGTTAAGGGCGCATTAGGGTTCAGTGCGCCTCTCATCAATTCCTTAGGGAGGGCCAAAGTTTCTCTTCAGACCACGAGTCATGGCCCTGATGAGGGGTCAACACCACTCGGGTTGGGTAGAAGCACTGCAGAGGTCGTTCCTGCCCACCCGGCTAAATGGTGCAAGAAGAACACCGAGGGGGTTTAGTCAGTAGAAATCTGGTATTCTCACCTGAGCTGCCCGACTAGGTGCAGACACCCAAGAGGAGTCCCCCGCGAAAAAAAAAAGACGCGAATAATGATAAAGCGGCTTCCCGCGGCAATTTTTTTTTTTCGAATTGACTATGCTATTTGCCATGCAAGGCCTTTACAGCTTCACCGGACTACACGCACGGACACACTACGCACGACGAGTGCGATGCAATTAATACGAAAGTACCCAAACATTTTAAAGGAAGTATTCAGTACTTATTTAACTTTTTTTTGGGTTATTATCTAAATATAACCTAATTTTTTAAATAATGTTCTTATGAAACTATAGATAACAGATTTTCATTATTACTGTATAATAAAGTGTTAATAAGCAACTGAAAATAAATTATTTAGCATTTTGTTTTATTAAACCTGTCTGAAGTCTGTGTCTGAAGTTGAGTTAAATCATATGATTAGTAGTTTTTCGAGTTATCCGAATTAATTATTTAAAAATAAAAAATAAACACATTAAGATTATCAAAGTATTCAGTGCTGTAAAAAAAAATAACGCAACATTCATACAAATCACTTTCTCGTTTCCTGTATACTAATTAATAACTCCATGCTTCCGGCTTTTACACCTGTGTTTATTTCGTCGGCCGATACTTTGACTTTATTACGTTCGGACGGCGTTTCTCGCGGGTCATCATAATAGTGATTCGACAAGACAGATTTGACACAATTGTGACAGGTAAAAGGCAATTGTAATTGCGCAGGTTTCATTTTCTATAACAGATAATGGGACTGATCGAGCGTGTAACGGCGAAAGCTGGTTATTACGCAAATAATGAATTTTATTCAAACGAAAACTGTACATTATATTTGGGGCGTGTATAATTTGTTTTACGAAAGCTACCGAGCGTTAGAATTCACTTCCCATGCGTTCTGTTAATGGTTGTAGAAGGTAATAAAGTAGTTTTTTTTATAAAGGTAACGAAATTAAATTATACAGAGTAAACGTTGCGTGACGGAAAAGCTTTGTTCATGTTTTGTACGTTACAATGACTATGTTAAAGAATTTCGACATTAATTTTTTATTCGGTTGTGTATTTATTTATTACCTGCTTTGTATTTACCTCCTTTGTATTTTATAGGTTAAATAGCATTTGACCACAAGCTCATTTGATGAAGTTTTTGACGGGGATTTAGCCTGTCATGTTGTGGATATTATATTTTATTCATAATCATCGGGTCCGGCAGACGTTGTCTCGCCCTGGTTATAAAAAATCCTTGATAAATTATACACCAAAAGCTTCCTCATGAATCACTTTATTCACTGGTGAATCGCATGAAAATTCGTTCAGTAGTTTTTGAGTTTATCGCGGACAGACAGACAGACAGACGCGGTAGGGGACTTTGTTTTATACTATGTAATGATCTTGTGTTATTTGACTCTATATTTTGTAAATTTGATGGTGTTTTACGTAATATAGTTAGTTAATTGTGCATACGTAAAGTGAATGGGAAATAATACCACGGAGCATGGAATTCTGAAATGCCACAAAAAGCTCTCTGGAAGGTTCTAAGAAGGGAACCGCCATCTTGTTTTTAAATAATCACACAACGCTTGTAATATTATTAACTACACAACAATGGTTGTAATAATCTGAAAGATTAATTGGCCAAAAAAAAGGGTATTTGATGTCAAATGTCGACGCGACCTAAAATGTTAAACACACTAAACCTGGAGGGAACTGATTCTTAAATGCAGCTGCCAGAACACACCAAGAGGTGCTTGGCGATAGATTTTCAAGTTGAGGGTGGTAGAAAGCCAGGCCAACTTAGAAAAAGACCCTGCCACCATGTTATAATCTCATAACGTTTCCCTAATCAGTAGTCCCGACTCGGTTGTAAAGATTCAAGTTTATGTCCATCTACGCGGTGGCCATATACGCTATCAGTTAAGTCATCATCGCTTCAAAGGATCGATCTACCTTTCAACTAATAGAAAATAACGGTGTTATTTATTACAAAGAAGTGAAATACGTATTGAATACTTGCTTTAAAAGCTTGTAAGACCGCGTGATGACTATAAAGTTTTCAACAGGTTACTAGCCATATTTTTTTTATATCATAGGAAGCAAACGAACAGGTGGGTCATCTGATGTTAAGTGATCACCACCGCCCATAAATACTTGCAACACCAGGGGAGTCGCAAGTGCGTTGCCAGCCTGTGTTGGGGCGGAAGAAGGAAAGAGGAGAGGGTGAAGGTGAGGAGAGGTGGGTCTCCGGCGCTCTCACTGACCGAACAAAACGCAACCCATTCATGCCGAAGCCAGTAATAGCTTCAGCGTGGCTCTACCACCTACAAGAATGTCATACCACAGTAGGAATATCTTAAACCTTGGATGCATGATAATATTTTTTTCATAGAAAACAGAAATATGTTGGTGAAAAAGGGTCTAGACATTCAAAAATTAATAAAGAAGAGGTCTATTGGAAGGCCCTCTTCTCGAAGGAAAGTATCAGCATAATTACGATGTTGTGGCGATTTCAAACTCTCAGAAATCCACAGTTCTACATTGTCTCACATTTGGTGGTACTACTACTACGATGCCGGTTTGTTGTCAACCGATAGTATTTCGAAAAATTCGATTAAAAAATGTCGGGGTGCGGACCTTCGAACATCGAATTGACATCCCATCGGCCAAGCTACTCGACAACCATAAGTGATCTTTAGTTTATTTATCAATTATTGGAATTTAATTCGATGATTGGAGATATTCAAAGACGCCACATTCAAAATACGATTAGATTGTATTCTAACTTCGGCACAAAATCGTATTGTTCATAATAATTATAGAAATAAAATTGTCTAGGATTTATTGATGTCAAGGCGAGTAGCTGAGCTGTGGTTTCGGTCACGACTCGTCTTTGTAACTTTGGATAAAGTTATCCATTTTGCATGCATACACATTTATTGTTTTATATATGTAATTAAGTGTAATTATTGTTAAAACTAACAATTATCTTCAACATTGCCCAATTAATTTGAAAGATATTGATGTATGTTTTGTAATGTAAATTACTAGCAGTATCCAGCGACTTAGCACGCGTTTTATCTATACTAATATATAAAGCTGAAGAGTTTGTTTGTTTGTTTGTTTGTTTGGTTGACCGCGATAATCTCAAGAACTACAGATCCGATTTAAAAGTTTCTTTTAGTGTTAGATAGCTCATTTATCGAGGATGGCTCTAGGCTACATATCATCACGTTAAAATCAAAAGGAGCTGAGCACTAATGAAGAATGTCTCAAAATCGGGCTATTTTGGAAGCTTCCGCTGCGTGTTAATGTCAGTATTATATGCGTTGCCATGGTAACGCGATAACATTCTATCAAAAATATTTTCATGGTTTATTTTGTATTCCTATTAAAAAAGTTTATTCTACGTTAGTTTTGTTTTCGATTTTTAATTATACGTGTTACGTTTATATCGCAAACATTTCTTCAGTTTATTTTGTGTTGTTATTCAGAAAGTTTAGTAGTAATAATATTCGTCCAATAAGACAGTCGAAGGAATTAATCCATACAGCCAATTCTGAAGTTGTCAATATAATTAGTTTTCTTCTATGTCCAAGTTAATGTAAAGGTATAAGCGCCTAATCCTCTACATAATATAACGTAATTTTTTATCTTCTTAATCTTCAGGACCATAGAATTAATGCTTCATGGTTTTATTTTTCATTCATTTCACTTATGCAAAATAAACGAACGATATTATATAATACGCAACCAATTTCTACACGATATAGAATCATGTAACACAATATTATGAAAAAAATATAAAATCCACTACAAGACAGACTGAAATCCCGCCAAACACTCTTAAAAAACTCTATTCTACATTAGTTTTGTTGCCAATTTTTTATTTGTGATATATTACGTATTATAAAAGTGAGTGTAATTTATATTAAAATAAATAATTCTTGGTGAATACAATCTGTGATGCTACAAACATCAACATTTTTTTTAACCCTGTCGATATGTCTGTTTTTTTATTTGTTCCGGGTAATCTCCGAAACGACTGGATCTATTTGAATGTTTTTTTTTTCATAGAAATGACTACGCTTAACAGCTTCACCGAACTACAAGTAATATTTGAACGGGAATTTTACGGGCAAATAAATAACGAATTAGCTGTTTTATTTAATATTGTTCGATAATGTGTAGCTTCATATTTTCATTAGTTTCTTATATAGTGTGAGCACTGAGGATGGGTGATATATAGTTTAAAATTCCAGTTATGTGGCTGATCATAATTCCATCTCATACGATACACTATTAGTATTCACATACATAATGTACACATTATCTGTTACAGTAGATGATGTGCGTGTGATACAAATATTTTTGAAATAGTATTATTGTAATTTACACTAGATGTGTAATCACAATTTTAAATTTATTTAATATATTAAAAAAAAACGCGTGCGAAGCTGCGGGCAACAGCTAGTATATGCATATAATCGAATAATGTACTGACGGATTTTTCATACAAACTTTTCACATTAGGCGTTAGATATCTAAAAATTCTTTATTAGTGTTCGGTGTAAAAGTAATCGATGGGAGTGATCGCAAGAACCATAGGTTATATGAATATATTCTATAGACCACATAACGAACAATTTTGTAGGATACGTCTAATCTAGACACTCAGGATTACTTTTAAGAATTTAGTATTCGCTTATGGTCTATAAGAAACTTCTTTGTAAAGTAACATGTTTCAAGATTCACAAATTTAGAATATGCATTAATTTGGTTTGCTCGCTGCAGTAATGAAGTTAAAATCCAACTATTCAAAGCATTTTGTCAATGTTTTTATACGAGCAGCCTATGGATCAACTTCAGTAAGAGGACTATGAACGCATTGCGTGTCCAATATAATAATATTTTTAGAATGTTATTGGGATTACCACGATTTTGTAGCGCTTGTGGGATGTTTGCAAATGCTAAGGTTGATGATTTTTATGCTATAATCCGTAAGAGAATAGCATCCATTCTGACTAGACTTCGCGATAGTCCCAATAATATAATGAGAATATTGGTAGACATGTATGACAGTAGAAACACTGAATATCTGTTGTCATATAATAATGTAATGTTCATCTTTTCATTCTATTTCATATTCATTTGTAAAAAAGCACATAATAATATAGCTTTAATTTTATCTTTAATTTACTATTAATTTACGTAGTACTGTATAATCTGTTTTTGTTTATGTGGACCCTTGTTGTCTTGTAAAGAAAATAAATAATAATAATAATAATCAATTTTCATGTATTTTTATGACAGTATTTTGTCATTTCTATTGTAAGGAATTATCTATTGCGTTATGTTTGGTCATATTCCATACAGATGTCCTTTTATTTACCCTACGTCAACTTAATTAAATTTATCTCGTAACACTTGTAACTTGTTTAATTAAGCAAGAAAACATATACTAAAATTTGACCATATGATAGACTTTTAGCTAAAACAAAACTCACGAAGATTGGTTTAACAACTAAATCGTGGGATCCAAACAAACATACTTTCATATTTATAATACTAGCTGACCTGTGCAACTTCGTCTGCACCAAATTGGTTATCACTGGTTTCAATTGTATTTTTAAACGCGAAAAAAATTAATGAAACTGGTACTCGATTGCAGCCACAACTACCATTTCCAATTGTGAATCCAAACTATCCACTGACTCACTCAAACATATACCCAGATTATATGTAATTTTTTTTTAAATTAGCCTAGAACCCGTTCGTAGCAACATCTACCAGGTTCAATTAAGATAAAAATTAACCTATATAAAACTAAATAGATGTCTGTACAACTTACTTTATCATAACTATCTTCACTTGTATTAAAATCTTTTTATACTCTATTGTATTGAAGAAAAATATATGACCACCGCGTCGAAGTGTCGAATATCGCGTTGAAGCGTCATGTCACTTGCTTGCAACTATTGTCTAAGAGTTAGAAACTGTTGCGAAAACGAATTTTAAATATATTTCCAATATATTTTTATAAATACTCTCTGTACCCCTCACAACATAGTGCCTATCACCTTTTGGTAATTTATCTACGTTGATATGTTTCTATTGTATATTATTCTACGTTGTTACACTGAATATTGGACATTAAATTCATAATGTGTATTTATCACACTTGATATTGGCGAAATTGCCTACATAGGCAGAGATCATACCGGAAAGAATCAATCAAGCCAGCTTTATATATTATATTCATCCGAACTACTTCCGAGCTACCTGGCTGCCGGTAAACGTTGCGTTTATTTGTGCATTTCGTACCTTTACAGACAAAAATATTGATTTTTAAATAATTTTAGGATGTTTTTTTTCACTAACTTTAAAAGGTTATTAAAATGGAATTATTATTGAAAGACATTTGCAGTACAAATTTCATCTTTCAGACTAATTCAGTTATCTACTCAATATTTAGACCGATTTATTGCTATAAAAATAATATGTGTATAGAATAACTTAGCTATAGCTATAGTTTATGCAGTACTGGCTGCACGATAAAGATAGTGATAATTTGAGCAGCGTATGTTATTGACGCATATATTTAAGATGGCGTCAGTCCTAAGTCATACATTTACGTTTATCGTTGTTTCATTCCACGCCCACGTAACCACAGATTACGTCGCCATGTTCTGAGGGTAAATTTCGCTCCCGTACACCAGATTAGGCTCCCCTTGGCAGAGGCTTAAGCCTAGGTCCTTTCCTTCGGCGTGGAGCCCATGAGTGCGCTGCTAGCGCGATACAGTGACACAAAATTTTACATCACTGCAACAACATTACACATATCACTCCCACACACGTACACGTATCCACGCTTACACATGAAAGTGGAAGGGTTTTGTTTCTTTCCCTTATCGAACTGAAATAGTTTAGAAAATTATCTGATACGAAATATATATGGGAGTTCTTGAGGTACGTATGCTTGGTACACATATATGTTCCAACAACTCATATATGTATGAATAGTTAGCTTAAGTCAGCTTAGATAGTTCGCGAATTGCACATATCAGGCAAGCCGAGGTGCGCTGTGCACCCTTGAGCTAGTTGTCAAATAAAATCAGCTAAGTGACCTAAGCGCTCTCCTTAGTAGTCCGGTGAAGCTGTTAAGACCTTGCTGGGTCAATAGCGTAGTCATTTCGAGAAAAAAAAAGAAGTTGTTTCATTGTATATGGTGAAAGGTGAAAGAATTTAATCCTTCATTCTGGAGAACCCTTTGCGATTTATGGGACAAAAAGTATATTTGATGTAATCTCGTAATATTAGTTATCACTATGTCAAGTTTCGTTAAGATTGGTTCAGTAGAGTGATGCGTGTTTATAGGGACATACAGACAGACAGACAAAAAATGTAAAAAGATATTTTTTGGCTTCTATATCGATAACATAGTCTATCCTGATTACAATTTTCAAAAAATATTTAATGTACAGATTTCGACTTGTTACAGTTTTATTATAGTATAGTATACATAGAAGATAGATAGATTAGTGAGGATGAGGGTAGTTTATGTGTTATTCTGATTTATAAACTATATCGGTGTTATTACAAAAAAAAATACGTATTAGATACTTGTTTTAAAAAGGTACGCTAACCTAACCAAAGCGAGACAAAAGAGCAAGATGGCGAAAATAAAGTGAGCGCGGTGAATTTAAAACGTAACCTTCTAAAACGAGTATTTAATACATATTTAACTTTTTTGTGATAAATCCGTTAATTAGTTTTTGCGTTACGGAATAAAAAGCATCCATCCATTCTCGCAACTTAAGCGTTAATAATGTTATGTAATAAGGATTATAGTATGAAGTCCTATGTGATTAAATAGGAACTGCGTAAGCATATACACTCTGGTGAATACAGACATACACGTCAGCGACAGAGATAAAATTAAGACAGGTGAGATCATTGTTTATGCTTAGTGCTTGCTTTGTTTACTGTTCTTAGTATTCATGATATACCTACGTTTAAATGATTACAGATAACAACTAGCTATTAAGTATGAAGTAAGACTTTTAGTGTTCATGATTATTCCACGTATAAATACTTTAAGGCGCACAAAATATTTTCGGAACTGGCCATTTACATTAAAAATATTTAAAAACCAATTACTATATTCGAAAATGGAACTATTTGACTTTACATTGATGTATGTTTTATGTATTTATCACTCGTTTTTACATATTTGAGCCATTTTTAATATGGCATCGATTTTTTTTTTAAATAAAATTGAGCATGTAGCTACTATCGCTTTGGAGATTCGTCGTGTACGACATTCACTGTAGTGAATAGAAATTAGTATACGATCATTTGTTTGTATGAATTATTGAGGAACTTCGTAAAAATAAGCTAACATCCCGTAGCATCTTGCATCATGACACTCGCAGCTCTCACACGGTGAAATAGACTAACTCATTTCTGTAAGGGAAAAACGTAGTATTATGGGTCGTTCTAATTCCAATCCCTACATGTAAACATGCGACATCTTTCTCTTTTAAAGATTAAGATGTTATTACGCTGTCAAGGATCTTCAACACTGGAAGAGGCTGTGGAAAAGTATAAAAATCATGTTTTCAAGGCCAGCACGGAGTTGTGCTATTAATGTTTAATGAATTCATTTTTGACCACTTATTGTATTTTTTCTTATTCATTTCACAAATTTTTAGCGCGTCCCACGTTGAATTATTAATTGCTTTAGCTTATACTAGGGTTGCAATTAATCCAGTTTTCGCTGGACTAATTCTACTTCTTCTTTAGGAGTTCCGTTTCGGCTGCCAAAGCGAGCAGTCGCTTCGGTCGAGCGCATCGATTTCGATACTCGCGAGTTAGTGACGTCAGTTATTGCTTTGTGAGTGTTCGTTTTCATTGTTCCGTTCGGTACATCTGTGCTACACCTGCATTGTGTTTCCTGGAACTGAGTGAGACCTTTCCATACTGTTTATTTATTGCTTTATTTATTTCTTGGTGTATTTATTGTTTGCTAATTTATTTATCTATTTGTTTACGTATTTCTTTAACACTTCAGTCATTTCTTTATACATTTATTTACTTCTTATTGTCTGATTATTTGTATAGCCTTATATTATATTTCCTCTGTCTCGCTCACGTATTTATTTGCATTTTTCGCCTATTTTGCTTAGTTTTAAATAGCTCTCTTGATCCAGACTCGGGATAGTTAATTCGTTTTTCGTTTAGTATGCCCCCCTGCCCTTAAGGCAGGGAGGTTGGTTCGCGTCCCCCTCAAGCCAGAAAATAGCCCAGAATAATGCCTTTGTATTAGGTCTTCGCGATGATTTTCTCGCGAATGGAGTCGACGAAAGCGTCGTCGACGCCATTCTTGCGCGACATTGTCTCCCGTCCTCGAAGGACGCTCAGTATGTGCCCCGCGTAGCAACAACAAATATGTTCGCGCTTTTAGATTCAACGACGTTATCGTTGAACCCGGCGGATAGAGCTCCGTTACCGAGCTCCAGCTCGGAGGCCGGCTCCGAGATGGAGCTAGATATAGGCGTACCCACCGCGTCGTCCACGTCTGCGAATACCGCGTCTTCAGCGCTGGAAAATAATAACGATAATTTCAAAGTTGTTTCGCACCAAAAGCGTAAACAACCGTCTCGCCCCGCGTCACGCTCGTCCGACTCGGACTCGGGTACCAGATGCCCAGCCGAAAAATTAGTACGTAACATAGATGGCGCTCGGGCGCCCGTCACGGTTACACCGGTAGCCGTTAAACCGCACTCAAGCAGAGCTAACTCTGCCTCGCTCTCTCAAGTCGACGTTACGGACTCCGTAGTAGCGACTAAAAAGCCCCGCCCACCGCCTCCGGTTACTATTCAGGACAAGTCCCAATGGACGTCCATCTCGAATAGGTTAAAAATACTTAAAGTTAACTATACGTCCGCCCTCAACACCTCGGCGGGCATTCAAGTTAAGGTCCCTACAATCAAAGACTTTCGCGACCTGACCAAATTCCTCCGGGAAGCAAAGTTAGCCTACTTTACCTTTGCTCTCGAGGAGGAACGCCTCCTGCGTGTAGTGCTTCGTCGCGTCCCGGCTGAAATCTCAGTTGAAGACGTCACCGTCTCCCTTAAGGAGAAAAATTTTCCAGTGCGAGAGGTACACCGGATGTACCATCCACGCACCCGTGCCCCTTATAATATGGTTTTAGTCCTCCTCGACCGCACTCAGGAGGGCAAGGCCATTTTTAACCTCACTTCTGTGTGTGATCTTAACGGTATCACCGTCGAGCCCCCACGCAAGACACATACCCCGTCGCAGTGCCATAACTGTCAGTGTTATGGTCACTCGGCGAGGAATTGTCACCTCCGCTCCAGGTGCGTCAAGTGCCTGGGAGACCACGCCACGAAGGAGTGCGCGCGCACTCTTGGCACTCAGGAACCTCCCAGTTGTGTGTTGTGCGGAAACGCGGGCCACCCCGCGAACTATCGCGGCTGCCCTCGCGCCTCGCACGTAACGTCCCCGTCAGGCGAAACAGGCGCCTAGGACGTCTTCGATCGCCGCACGCCCTCCGCCTCCACCTCTTATGTCCGTGGAGGCCTTCCCGGGCCTGCCGGGCGCCTCCCGCGCCCCGGTAGCACCCGCGCTCACGACCTCACCGCGCTCGCCACCCTCGGTGCCGCGCGCGGCCCTACCCGAGCGGGCCCCTATGGCCCCCTGGGCCCCCCGACCCCAGCCTCAGGGGCCGCCGCCACAGGCGGCTTACACCTCCTCCTCTTTCACCAGTAAGGTCGACTGGTTGAAACAGTTACTCCGCGAGCACGACATGCAGGAGGTCCTCGCTTTCCACGCCATTGTAGAGGTCGAGGAGGAGCTAGGTCTCCTCACCGCACTAGCGCGCTTTCCGGCTATCGGAGCCACAATTCAGCGCCTCGCCAGGTCACCCACATTTAAATAAGTTTTAAAATTCACAGCTCTTAATGAAGTAAAACCACGCGGTCTTTCTCTCTCGTTTTTCAACGCGAGATCCCTCCGGACACAGCGCGATCTAGTAGCTGACTTTTTGCGCGATAGACAGATTGACGTTTTCCTCATCCAGGAAACGATGTTAAAACCGAGTATGCGTAATCCGAGAATAGCGAACTACTGTATAGTCAGGAACGACCGTGTCACCCGCGGAGGTGGCACCTTAATCTATTTTAGGCGTTCGTTATACTGCATGCCGTTAGATCCGCCCGCGCTAACCAATATGGAAGTGTCAGTGTGTAAATTAGGTATGACCGGTCGCTCGAATATTATTTTAGTTTCCGCGTATTTGCCACCGAACAAAGAATTACTAAAATCCGATTTGCAGGCGCTACTTAACTTAGGAGATTCAGTTATTATAGCGGGGGACCTCAATAGCGGGAACGTTATCTGGAATAGTCCGTGTACCTCTCGTAACGGGAGAATACTCGACGAACTAGGTAGGGTTCTCGCGTTTGACGTCATAGCCCCTCTGGAACCCACGCACTATCAAGATCATTGCCGACCGACAGTTTTAGATATAGCTCTTTTAAAAAATGTCACGCTTCCTGTACAACTCATACAAGTCGTACACGAACTTGATTCAGATCATCGTCCGGTCGTTTTACAGTTAGGTCAGAACTCAGACTTCACCCCGCCGTCGGTAAGGGTGGCTGATTACGCGAAACTCGTTAAATATTTTAAAGAAAATCCGTCGTCTAGTAGTTTAGACAGGATTCCGGACGTGTTGGTGTCTAAAGCCGACGCGGATTCAGCTATCGATTCCCTGGTTGATTATCTCCAGACTGCCGTCAGAGAGACCTCGAAAGAGGTACAAGCGGCGAACGATCGCCGTTTCATACTCCCTGACGACGTGAGAGCATTGATCACGGAAAAGAACGCCGCGACTCGAGCTTACGATGCTTACCCGTCTGTACAGAATCGTGATCGGTTACGTTCGTTACGTAAAACAGTTAAGTCTCGTATCTCTGAGATTCGAGGCGACAGGTGGGATAGACTCCTGGAGGGCCTCCAGCCATCTCACCTGTCGTACTGGACTCTCGCGCGAACCATAAAATCAGATTTGGTCACTCCAATGCCTCCTCTCGACAGAGGCCCCGGGTTGCCTCCCGCGTTTGATAGCAGAGATAAAGCGGAATGTCTTGCCGCAAGCCTAGAGAAACAGTGTTCGCCTAACACTGATAACACTAACCCTTCCCATATCGGCTTAATCGAATCAGCTGCGGAGCATGCACTCGCGTCTCCTCCGGCGGATACTCTAACCTCGATCACTTTTGATGAAGTCTTAGCCGCTATCAAGCTTCTCAAGCCTAGGAAGTCCCCAGGTCCCGATGGAATCAGGAACGAGGTTCTGAAACTCCTTCCTGATCGCATCATAGCTCTATTGGTCTGCATCTTCAATGCGGCCATGTCCCAGGGTCACTTTCCAGCCGTCTGGAAAAAGGCCGTAGTGATAGGTATTCACAAGCCTGGCAAGAAAGCTACGCTTCCCGCTAGCTATCGCCCCATTAGTTTACTAGATACTTTAGGTAAACTTTACGAGCGGCTCCTTCTGAACCGTCTCCAGGTCACGATAACAGATCTTAATTTAATACCGCCTGAGCAGTTTGGATTTCGCGCCAAACATTCTTGTACAGATCAAGTACTCCGCCTCACGGAGTAAATTTTTTCAAATTTTAACGCTGTTCGGAATCCGGACTCAAACCCGGACATGATAAAGACTAAACCGAAACGTACAATAGCTGTCTTTTTCGATATTGCCAAGGCCTTCGATAAGGTCTGGCATGAAGGGCTCGTATACAAGTTACGTCTAGCTTGTGTACCCGATAGGTTAATTCACATCATTCGCGATTATCTTACCGATAGAACCTTCCGTTTTAGAGTGGACGGTGAACTGTCATCGCACCATCCGATACGCTCAGGTGTGCCACAGGGCTCCATACTCGCGCCCACGCTCTTTAATCTGTTCATCAGTGACCTACCTCGGTCTCGGGGGGTCGAGGTAGGTTGTTACGCTGACGATACTGTTATTTACACTTCCGGCTGGCGGTCGGACTTTCTTAGGAAGCGTATCGAAAAAGCCGTTCGTACTCTCGGTGAATGGTTTCGTCGATGGCGCATAGAAGTTAATCCCGATAAGAGTGCCGCAATACTCTTCGATCCCACTAAACGCGCAAATAACTTTGAGCCCATCAGGCTATACGGAATCGATATCCCTTGGGTCGAAGAGGTCAAATATCTCGGTGTTACATTAGACAGACATTTAAAGTTCAGTTCACATATAGACAGAGTGCGAAACAAAGCCGCTATGGTCTTGGGTCGCCTCCATCCGTTGCTTTGTCATAAGAGTAAGATGTCCCTCAGACACAAGCTCACTTTATATAAGACGTGTATCCGTCCCGTGATGACATATAGCTGCCCCGTTTTTGCGCATATGTCCAAAGATAACTTTCATAAGCTGCAGGTTCTCCAAAATCGTGTTTTACGTAAAGTGACCGGTGCCCCGTGGTACATCCGGAGAGTCGATCTCCACAGAGACCTAGAGATCCCTTCTATCTGGGCGTACGTAAATTCACTCACGACTAGCTATTTTGAAAAAGCCGCGAATCATCCCAGTCCGTTAGTGGTATCCGCCGCACAATACGAATCCGTACCGAACGCTGCGCGTTATAAAAGACGTCCGCGACACATTTTTATCGACCCTCCTGATTCAATCACGTCAGCGAACGATCAGTACCAGCCTGTCCCTCGAAACAGAGCGTGTTCACGCCCACGCCCGCGGAACCACAGATCACGCCGCCGTGGTCTGGGGGTTAATTTCGCTCCCGCACACCCGATTAGGCCTCCCACGGCAGCGGCTCAAGCCTAGGTTCGATCCCTCGGTAGGGAGCCCTTGAGTACGTTGCTTGCGCGATACGGTGACACACAAATATACATCACCGCTACAACACTACACGATCATCCCCACACACGTGCACGCTTACAGGCTTACACATGAAAGTGGAAGGGTTTACTTTTTTCCCTTATCGAACTGAAAAACTCTCAATTTTCCGATAATAAATATATGGAGGAGTTGTTGAGGCGTGTATGCTTGGTACACATATACGCTTCAACAACTCATACATATATGAATAGTTAGCTAGGTTAGCTAAGATAGGTCGCGATTTTGCATGCAACAGGCAACAGCCAAGCCGAGGTGTGCCGTGCACCCTTGAGTTTGTTGCCAAAATAATATCGGCTGAGTGCCTTAAGCGCTCGCCTTAGTAGTCCGGTGAAGCTGTTAAGACCTTGCTGGGTCAATAGCGTAGTCACTTCGAAAAAAAAAAAAAAAAATTCTACTTCTTTGATTTACTTTTTTTCTATTGTGATATTTATTGTATAGTTTTTACGTAACGTCTTGTTATTTTAACTCTGTAGTTTAAAGATTCGCTACAATCTCACCTAATTTTAAAGAAATATCAGTGAAACGGTTACACAAACTCTTTGATTAATTTTTTTTTGTTAAGACATGAAGGTGTCTTGGTTATCAATCTTCATAAGTGATGTGAATTAAAGATAAGGTCGATAATTTTACTTCTCAAACCGGATTCGCTTTAACAGGTTCTCTGTATTGTCTACTCTAAAGTTTTTTAATTAGGTATGTAGACTAATATATCTGGCTTATTGTCAATTCAGCTCAGTGATCCTTCTTAGAATATGTCTGAAATTCTAACTATATTTTAAATTTTAAAAGTTTTGAAATATTTATTTGAATAAAGATATGGAATGTTGAATCGTAAACAATTAAATATATATCGTAGCTTAGACATACTGGATCTAGTAAAAGACTTTAATAATTTAAATACTAGAAACAACAAATTGGTTATTCCACGCTTCAGGCTCACTAAGACCAAAAACAAAAGTTTTTTAGGTAATAGTGTTAGGTTTTATAACAAAGTCCCAAAACACATTACCGATTTGCTGGATCTAGTTCAAGAATCATGTCAAGCGGGTTTTAATATCTAAAGGCCATTATAAGGTGGATTTGTGAATGATGGTGGCGTCTGGAACTGAAGCTCCTTTCTGTAAATCTACTATAGGCAAATATAACTATTTATATTATGTAAAAATATATAACCTGAAAAGATAAACCAGGTCAAGTTTCTTGCCGGTTCTTCTCGATGACTGGGTTGTTTTCCGAACCGGTGATAACTTTGACGTTCATAAGCGCCTTCTAAGGGTCTAAATTGAATAAAGTATATTTATATTTTATAGTACTTACTATTATGAAAACATTACGTATTTTTGTTCGTTAAAGCTCAGTGCTTGAAGTTATGGTATCTGGTACGGTTCTAAATGATACCTAGGAAAACTTCATACAAATTGTATGTTAGTATATCCAATATAGTAAGTATATCATATAATAAGAATGTAAATATAATGCGTGCGTACTTTTTAAATTTTCGTGAAAAAAATTGTTGCAGTTGTCTAGAAATAAGTAACAAAATACATTTCAATCACTTTTAGAAATATCTGTCTGTCTTTGTGTATGTTTTTATGACCACTCATCACATCTAAAGTACAGATTTCACAATAAAACTTCAGCAAGAAAATCATTAAGCATATCCTCAGGACTAACAAATTTTTTGTTTCATCAAAATCGGTCCACTCTATCAAAAGTTATTGTAATTTGAACGACATCGAGTAAAGTACGATAGAAAAATAGATAATATATTCAGATGACTTTATTAGTCACTGTTTTGTAGTACGGTGAAGCTGTAAAGGCTTTGCAAGGCCAACAGCGTAGTCAGTTCGAAAAAAAACTAGTCTTTTTTTTTACATTAAATTCCACTCAGTCAGAGTCACGGGCACAGCTAGTTTGGAATATAACATCAATATAGAATAATAAAACATGACAAGTTAATATTAAGTTATACTTCTAACAGGAAGTAATAGCCATAATTTATCAACAAGTGTTACTGATAGGATTTGTATGAAATATTGTCAAACGCCTACAGCAAATACATTCTACGGTATTTTTACTACGAAATTACTATAAAATATATGGACAAATGACACATTGCGAAAACCGGTTATGCCTTAAATGTTTTGACTTCTACGCCAACTGCTGTTATGTGATTCACCATCTTTTTACTACTTTCAATTTTGTATCGTTATTTACAACTATCTTTTAAAATCCTTTTTTACTCTTAAGGACTTTCATTGCAGCGAACATATTCGGTGTTATTATAAATAAGTTAAAAACGTATTGAATACTTGTTCTAAAAAGGTTTCGTATTAAATGCACCACGCTCGGTGACTGTTCGCCATCTTGCTGTTTTGTCTCGCTTTGGTTAGGTTAAGTTAGACTTGCGATGCGATGGGTGCGATGGTATTGGGTGCGATGTCAGGAACCTCCATGTGGTGTACCCGGTCAACGTCGGCCGATCTCAGGCGTGGCAACTATTGAAGCCATTCGGCCGGTCATGGCCGAATGGCTCACCAGGCGGAGTGGCGCCCTAAGCTTCCGGCTGACACAGGTGCTGTCGGGGCACGGTTGCTTCGGGAGCTACCTGTGTCGCATAGGCCGGGAGCCAACGGCAGGGTGCCATCATTGTGGCTGCGCAACGGACAATGCACAGCACACATTAACAGTCTGTCCCGCCTGGGACGTGCCACGCGGCGAGCTCGTCGCGGCCATCGGCCCGGATCTCTCGCTCTCGACTGTCGTCTGTAAGATGGTCGAGAGTGAGACCGGGTGGAACTCCGTCGCTTCATACTGCGAGGCAGTTATGTTTGCCAAGGAAGCGGCGGAAAGGGAGAGGGAGCAGACCACCAGGCCCATTTCCCGCGGCCGACGAATACGGCGGTGACGGGTCGGAGACGATCCTATGCCGCTGTAAAGGGCCTGCGGGCGATGTGACGCGGGCACGTCCGTCGCCTTGCGCTATAGCAGGCCCACGTGGTGGAGGCGCATTATGCCATGCGACTCCCACATTTCGTCGGGAGGGGCTTAACACCCGCCCCTCCCTGGGGGGAGTTATTGACCCACCCAGGCTGCAGAAGGGGCCCCTCGGCAGGGTCCGACACCTGCCGGGTGAGCAGACGCATTGCCATAGGCAGCTCCTGCTCCCCGGCCAAATAGGTGTAAGTAGGCACCATGGGGTTTTAGTCCGTGCAACTCGGACATACCCCACCCTCAGCTGCCCGGCTAGGCTAGAGGCTAGAGATTTCCCCATGCAAAAAAAAAAAAGGTTAGACTTGCGAAAAAAGGGTAACGCGAACTTGCCTCAGGCGAGCGCGGTGCATTTAGTACGAAACATTTTTAAAGAAAGCATTTAATACGTATTTAAGTTTTTTTGTGATAACACCGATTAGGTCCACTGTTTCCTATTCTTCTTTGTTCACGGCAGGAGAGTAGGGCCATACAACATCTTAGCTTCATCCGTACAGTGTTATGTCAAGATACTGTAACAAATACCTTTGTTCTGACAACGAATACTATTTTATAAGTATATAATCTACGTACATAAATAGATGAATAAATAGTAGATAAATAAAGTCGTTTTTCCTATCTGCCTGTGTATTCCTATATTTCTTCTAAACTACTAAACGGACTTTGTTAAAAATTTTAACATAATTTAGAGAATTTCTAGAGAAAGATTATGTATATAATTCATGTCCATATTTATATAAAGTAGCGAAAAGTCGATGTATTTTATCGTAGACGTGAACAGGAGTTTTCAGATGCTTACGGTGGTAACGTTGGCTAAAACTTATAAGATATATTAAAATAATTTATTACATAATTGTATATCTTAAAAAAGCTTACATAAAAGCCTGTAATGGTCTATATCTGTCTCCTAAAGATAACTCACAGTAGACGGATTTATGTTTCACATATTAATAAAAAATAATTGATCATTTGTGACGCTATATTGACCTATGTATATAGTATTAATTTTGATAGAACTAATTCTATTTTACTGTTAAATTTGACATTTAATGTAGATCAAAACTGTCGTTCATAACAAATTATTTTAATTAATAATTTAGCAGGTATGAAATTTATAATTATTTTCAAAAATATAGGGTGCGTCGTAGAGACATTCGATAGAAGTGAAACTTTTTTATTACAGGAGAACATTTTAATTAAAAGGGTACAACTAAAAGTTAACGTCACACGGTGCTCAGAGGCGGTCACCCATCCAAGTAGTGACCGCATCCGACATTGCTTAACTTCGGTCCTTATACGTAAACTGGTGTTTTCAACACTCTACGCGACACAGTGTTTTACCTCCACTACTTTTCGTCAGACAAAAAATGAATCTAAGGTATTTACACACTTATAACGTCACATATAAATCTTAAATGTAATTAATATTTTAAAATTGAACATTACTCCTTATGTTACGGCTTGATAGCATAATTACTTAATGGCTTATCGTGAAAATTTCAGTATACGTTGTTAGTTGTACAGATAAAAAATTAGGTTACTTCTAATAAAAAAAAAACCGTTTCCGAGGAATAACAAAAAATTATATTAACGCGAACGAAGCGACGTGCAAAAGCTAGTATGCTTTAAAAGAGGACGTAATTTTATCGACCAAGCGTATAAAGCAATTTAGTCCAGCAACATTTCAACTTGTGCCAAACGGGATATTTTATATCACTGCGGTTTAGTATTACATGTTTTGCTTAAAACGATGGACCACACTTGCGCAGCTCTGGGACGTGTCGTTCCGTCACAGTACACATAACAGACAGTTTGGAAACTACCTATAAATGCTCGCATCGGAACACTCACACACACACATTCGCATCGATGAGACCCCTAAGCGGTGCTGTCCATAGAATTCCTTTCAAAACCTCTCGTCGATGCGCATTTTTGTGTGAGTGTGCCGTTTTCGAGCGTTTGTTCGTAGTTTCCGTACTGTCTCTTATATTTATATACTGTGGTTCCGTCGGCAGAGTTGCGAATTACTCACCAATACACTCCGTTGGACATTTTATTCGAGTTTATTAAGCCATTTTTCACGGTACCTGTATCAAATTTGTGTCGGTATTTCTTTTTTTTAAATTCCTTTAATAAATTATGGATTTGGATATAATAATATAAAATGTAGGTTGGCATGGTTCTTATTTCTTAATAAACTTATCCGGTCACTTTAAAATTTCTTATTAAAGATTCGGTGTTTATTCTAATAACCTCTGCCCGCGACTTCGTCCGAGTGGAATAGTTGCTTTAAGTTAAGCGTTAGCGTAGCGGAAGTTCTCAAAAGAAAAAAACTCCGATTTTGAGACATTCTTTATTGATAACACTGAAAGAAATATCTTCACGTTGAACTGTAAACAAAAATAATCAAAGCCTCTATAAGTCGAGTCTCTTTGCCTCTCTCTTGAAGTTCGACTTATGGGGATGCCACTGTTCTTTCACAATTGATGCATCTGACGGTAAATAAAATGTAATCAATCAGAAAGAAGGTTTCCAGACCAAGAATCTCCTATCAAAAAACCTACATTTTTTTATATCATCGGAGGCAAACAGGCCGGTCACCTGATGTTAAGTGATCACCGCCGTCCATAGATAGTGTCTAGTCTAACACCAGGGGTTGCCAACCTGTATTTAGGGGAAATGGAGGAATTGAGGAGGGGTAGAGGAGAGGAGAGGGGAGGGTAGATGGGTCTCCGGTTCTCCCACTAACCAAACGAAATGCAATAATGCAAGCACAGTTACTTCACGTCGGTGTTCTATGAGAGAGTGGCACTATCCCGGGTGTGCCGACTCATTCATTACTGAAACCAATAACAGCTTCAGCGTGGCTCTACCACATTTGTTTGTTTACTACCTACATCAAAGTATGATTCCTCCAAATATAAAAGCTAAAGGATCAGCGAATTATATATATATATATATATATTGAAGCACGACAAAGTGACTGCAGTATGCCTGATGGTAAGCATAATACAATTCAAAAACAGTGGCGACCACCGAGAGACAGATCATCCATCGTCGGTCGCCGCTGTCATGCCGGCCATAATGAAGAAAGTAACCCGGTACTGGATATGCACAGGCTGATCCCGAAACGTGACGCGCAAAAGCGAGTCAGTATGACGGGCTTTTTCGCCATGTACATGGTGATGCGACCCAGTCGGGCTGTAAAACCCTACACCCCGCATCTAAAACCCTACCACCCCGCAAAATATATAATATAATATAACATATATATATATATATATATATATACATCTTTTTTAATTGTGCATAAATTTGTCCGTCATACGATTTAGAATGGCAGGAAAGAGATTGTCGTAAACGAACGTTTATTTTACATTAACTTTGTAAGTTTGTCCAAACCAGTAAAAATATACAGATAAAAAAATTACTTTCTAAATAAATGGATAATTCTCTATGCTATATAAGGTGAATATACATGTACGGTATCTAAGAGTATCTTTTGTTTCCCTAATATTGCAGTAATACGGTATTCAAACAGAAGTTGTTAAAAAGCGTCCATTTTCTAAACATAATGGCATTCCGTGAGGTGATAATATTGTTATTTCTGATCTCTATTGTACCCAAGAGTGCCTGCCCACATACGTTCTCTGTTACTATAATTTTGTGTAATGCTGGACAGTCACGTTGCATTAAATAAAATTTCATCAGTACATATTTTTACTACGGTATTTGCTAATTTATACCAAGTCTAGGTTTCATTGTTTTGATTTATGTAATTAGTTATATATACATATATATTAGTATAGAATTATCATAGTAGAAATAAGCATATTGATCTCGGTAATTTGTATTGATCATGCAAAACTTTAAATTGAATGAGTAATATTTTCATCAAAAACGGAAGAGAAATCGTCTATTTAATAAAGAGTCATATTTTATTAGCCATTCTCTAGACACTGTATTTATAACTCTAGAAATATATAACATATTAAAAAAAGTAACGTGGGAAATCATCTCATAACGAACATAAAAAGCCACATAAACAAAATAACAGGCATATATTTATTTAAATTTATACAATTTATTTATTTTACCAATAATCTGGTCAAGTTTGAGCTCTATTCATATATGAAGTAGAAAAACTAACAATATTATTTCATTTACATCTAGAATTAAATTAATTTTCTCTCTTAATCTTCTAACAAAGTCTTTGTTGCTTTTAAATGCGAATACGTATATTACTAATGTAACTGCCATTTAATCCCCCGACCCCCTTTTTATCAAAATTAATAAATACATCCCTCCATTTGATGTTTACATAATAGTTGACGCATACACATAAATATATTGAATGAAATAATAGTTTTAGAACCAATAAACAACTGTGACGACAAAACAACTTTAATGAAACGTCCAATAAACAATAGATAGAAAATTTATATAATGGCAGGGGAATATACAATACCTATAATCAATATTCTGTACACGGCTTGTTATTTAAATTCGGCCTATGGCGCTCGAAAACGAGTCGAGTCAACAAGTCCAGTAATATTTTAATACAAAATAGCTTATTACAAATTATAGTGGCCACGAGAAGAATGCTTTTTGGTCAAAATTTAGTATAAATTAAACAACGTATAACCGTAATATTACGTATATCATATAACGAATGTATTATGTGGTATATTTATTTTACATAATACAATACAAAGTAATAATACAAAGTAATCAAAAAATAATTGGCTGTTTTATTTGGTTTCCTTTGCTCAATGATATAAGTAAAAAGGTTACTTATAATGGTATCTGCTTTTAAAAAGTAAATATCTTGAAATATTTATTCTGGAGAATTCATAGGGATATGGATAATCTTTTGAGAAATAATAAACACGAAATTAGCCAATATCATAAATATTCACATAAAATGAGTATAGTGATATAGGTCACCATTATTCATATCACATTTTTCAATCTCAAGCACATAGCTGCCTCTAGTTATATTTATGATTTTTTTTATGATTTACCACCTGAAAGCTGCGATTACGTACTAAATAATAGTTTTGCTAGTTCATGGAAACTACATATTTTGTCTGGATTAATTGTTACTTACAGTTTATTTTAATTATTTTTACTAAAATAACCTAACCTCTATGTTAACGGTACAAAGTCCTCCACACCACTCCCATAAATCCACACCCTATAATCGTATATCGTAATAATCGTATCGTAATAATATCGTGTAGTCCGGTGAAGCTGTTAAGACCTTGCTAGGTCAATAGCGTAGTCAGTTCGAGAAAAAAAAAACCTTTATATCGATTTTAAGAATCTCTTTGAAATGTCGTCATTACTTTTGCGTCTATGCGAAATAGAAATTGTATTTGGTCTATATCGTACTTTGAAAAGAACTTTATATACAAATAAATGTACCTTCAAAATCGGTTCAGCCGTTTTCGGAGATTATACCGAACAAATAACAGACACTACGTTTAATTTTCATGTCTATATTATGCGTTAATAAACTTCATGATTTTTTTTTTCACAAATTGTTTCACTAACGCCATGTTTTTGATATGTGGTGTAATTATTTTGACAATGTACTAGTGTTTTGCTACTTGTATAAGGTATTTGTAATTTGTATTCATCTAATATAAAACATTTTCGTGATTCTAAAAAATGATCTCAAACACCAACTAGGTTTTTTTGGCGGGATTTTATTCTGTCATGTAGTGGTTTTATATTTTCTTCATGATCTTGTGTTATTTGACTCTACATTTTGTAAATTTAGTGGTGCTTTATGTTAGTATGTAATAGTAGTTAGTTTATTGTGCATAAGTGAAGTGAATGGAAAATAATACCACGGAGCATGAAATTCTGAGATGTCACAAAAAGTCCCTGGAAGGTTCTAACAAGGGATCCACCATCTTATTAGAATATTGTTTCACACGACGCTTGTTATTGTAATGATCGTACGACGCTTGTAATATTATTTACTACGTGACAATGGCAGTAATAATCTAAAAGTTTGATTGCCAAAAATAAAGTAAAAAACGAACTAGGTTTAAAAAAAACTAAATCACGACTAAGGTCGCTGTATACAACGAAGCGTTAAAATTTGGTATCACATACAGTATCTTATCAGTGTGATGCGTCAGATGCTCAATATAACGAGTTTTGTAGTAAAATTTAGAATTGACAATGTTATGAGAGATGTAGGAAAGTAAGGTAAAAACAAGATGATGAAAACGTCATGCTTGTTTTTGCAAAGATGTAGACTCGATTAGGGTTGTCGCGTGATTTTCAAAGCGAAGTTAGTGGTAGCGTGTTCGGATATCGCGTCGTTTGACGTTATTTCGAATCCTGCAAATGAGTTTTCGGTGGGGGTTTTTGGCGGTATCTTGGAATGCCATGTAGTGGTCTTTATATTTATCCATAATCTTGTGTTATTTGGCTCTATATTGTGTAATGTTGGTGGTGCTTTACGTAATATAGTTTGGTTAATGTGCACAAGTGAAGTGGATCGGAAATAATACCACGGAGCATGGATTCTGACTTGCCACAAAAACTCCCAAGAAAGTTCTAACAAGACGGTGGCCATCTTTTTAGTTCATTGATGATATATCAATAAACTTGTAATATAGTTACTCACTTGACAATGGCAGTAATGGTCTACTAAATAGAAGACTGGTTGCCAAAAATAAAATAGAAGAAGAGTTTTCGGTGAGTTTACATTACATTATATGGAGGTTTCCTTTAAGCTTTAGGTCGAAGATATTACCATTTGAGGCCACATTGTAATTTAACATCCAATGAAGTCGTATTTATAAAAACACTTGCGTAGGTTTTCTGATGTTTTTACATTTTTTTTAAATAAATAATTAAGCTTGTCTAACTTACTCGTATTAAGTGTTTGTTGAACGAAATGTTATAAGGCTTTTTTGATGACATACTGTCTGGCGCGACTTCGTGTGGATATACTAAGACAATAATACCAAATCTTTCCTTTAGAATTTGACCATGTTATGAAGTAAAATGGAAACTTTTCTGTCTCACTTTATTATTTAAATAATTTGTAGCCGTAATTTTTAATTTTTTTCATTCGATATTCAATGAATTTCTTTAATATAAACCTTGTCCTGGCAATTAGAAACATGACAAAAAAAAGAATTAGCCAAACAGACGTAGTCGTTCTGTTGTGTTATGTTTATATTCATTTGCCAATTGATCTTAAGTTATCTATCTAATACCTTTAAAAGACAAATTCTTGTATATTTTTATATTTGTATATATTTAGGATCTCGGAAACGGCATCATCTATTTCTGTGAAACTTAATATGTAGGTAGTTTCGGGGACGATAAATCGATCTAGCTAGATTTTATTTATAGCAAACTTCTTTAACTGAGTTTGAAAATATATATCTAGAATATAAAGGTAAATTTCGCCGGCGCTGTCAAAACAAAATTGGTTCACATGGAAATCGGTTGTTTCGAAAATCCGTGTAACCCCAGTTCGAATCCGAGTGATAGCAGAAGAGATATATTTTTTTATGTAAAAAAAATGTTAATTTTATAAGGCAAACCTAACAGTTTATTTTAATTTTAAAAATGTTTTTTAAAGAACCAGGTCGCCCAGGTACTATATATTTATAGCAACTTTATCTCATTCTTATATGTATTGTAGATTATAAGGACACGAGCACTGAACGATGTTGACTAAATTTATGCATCCACTCGAAACCTTGCACATAATCTAATCAGTTCGATAGTGGAGATAAAAATTAACTCCCGCTATCGGTGATTTTCGCAATACCTGGCAGACTTGGAGGCGTTGATTTCTCTTTTGCCTCTATATGTATAAAAATAAATACTTTTTACTTCACCGAAGTTATTAAAGCGAAAAATAAAATAACATGTTCACGTTCTATCAGATTACAAATCTGATTTATGTTAATATTTGTTACTACCTATTATTAATGCTGCTAACATATTATATTCTTGTCAACGTATTAGTAGTTCCTAATTGTTTTAAAAAAATAAATCTTTATTTAAAAAAATATACTTGAAAATGAGCACCATAACATCTTTGACCATACTTAGGTACGTATGTAATCTTAGGGTGTATGTATTAAATCTATAAATATCTCAATTACCATAAATTTCCTTTTCGATTTTCACGAGTTCTCTGGTGTATCTTAGAAATCTATGATCTAATGCTAATCAAAGTAGGACTCCCTTGATAACAACCTCTTTACAATAATAAAAGATTTTTCATATTGGTTTATAAATGACAGGTTCTGAATAATAAGCATTTTAAAAAGAAACAACCGTATTGATAACCTCTTCCTTTTTGAAGGTGGTAAGAATAGAGCTACAGAATATAATACATTACTTTTAAAATAGGTATCTGTGGATTATGTTCCTTACTTAGTCAGAGAACTATATAAAGTTTTAACTTTTATTTTTTTATTAGTGACAGCAATTATAAAATCTATTTTAATCATTAGCTTAAATCATTATTTATGATGCTTTAAAATATTTGTAATATGTATAATAAGTTTTTATGAATAAGTAGACATTACTTTATCTTGAATGGATACTTGATAACCGGTGGTGTGCTTGAAAAAAAATCTCTCAAATTGTATGTAATTTATAAATGCGTTCACAATTATGACATATAAAAATAACTATAGGGGTGTAAGGGGTGTCGAATAACATCATAAGAGTTGAGACACCCAAGCCAACCTCACCTGCACGTGGTGCACCCTGCTGAATAACGAACGAGGCAATGGTGCAAGCGGGGTGGTAGGGTTTTACAGCCCGACTGGGTCGCAACCACCATGTATATGGCGAAAAAGCCCGTAATAGTGATTCGCTTCTACGGGTAGCGTTTCGGGATCAGCCTGTGCATATCCAGCTTATTACAGGCCGGCATGATAGTGGCGACCGGCGATGGACAGTGTGTCAATCGGTGGTCGCTATTATTTTTGGATTGTACTGTGCTTACCATCAGGCAAAGTGCAGTCACTTTGCCGTGCTACAATAAAAAGAAAAAAAAATTATAAATATTGTTTTAAACGTTGCGCAAATCTGTTATCGGAGTTTTTGTAAAATAACATGTTTATAAATAATATTTGAAATGATTACATCCAGTCGAATGCTAAATAATTATATTGACATATTAAAAGGAGAAGTTAATGAGGTCAGTCACGCTGTTATACTATATTATGTATATGTATTTTTGACAATAGTTATAAAAGCACCGCACAGCGGAAATTTCCCACCAATAAATATCCAAAAGGTTTATGTAATGATTATTGAGTTGAGGATGTGAAATCGACTGTATGTTCTCATTAAATCGGCATCAAGGAAAGTCAACTTTTCTATATTTATATTATTACTACATATTAAAAAAACAAAGTCCTTCGTCACGTCTCTCTGTCTGTCTGGTCGCAATAAACTCATAAACTAGGTACTGAGCGGAGTTTCATACTGTTTTCATTAATAAATAGAAAGATTCAAGAGGAAGGTTTAGGTATATAATTTTTCAAGATAATGTGTATATTGGTTGAAATATAAAGATAAATGTTGGAAGTGTCGGAAAAAGTCAAACCGCCGAGAAGCTTTCGTCGAAAATGATGCCTAATTAATAATAATCCCTTTGAGATATAACAAAACAATTGAGATATTAAACCAAGCAGACGAAGTCGCGGAAATCAGGTAGTATCTTATATGTTTATATTTATTGTTTATAATTAATAAACTTAAAATTTATTTAATAAGTTCTATAAATCCTCTCACTTGAGATAGCTACATTTTCGGCGACTAAATTTTTTTTCAATTTTTTTCTTCGAAATGACTACGCTATTGACTATCAAGGTCTTAACAACTTCACCGGAAACTTTTTTTTTCAAAATGTATAGCGAAGCCGCGGGCAATAGTTGGTATAAACACCTGAACTGTCCAAAATAGTAGTGATTTAAACTCTATACAAACAAATGTAGACCTTAGGATTCACTGTTCAACAGACAAATTGTCTTGAAATTTACAAACATTATCAGTCATTTTGAGACCTGGTTAGGAGGACCATTTAGGAGAAAAACGTAAAAAAAACTTTGGTAGTTGATAATCGAATCATTATTCCACGGTAGTTATAATGTGTTTAATTTTACGTAAGGCTAAGTTGGCGAGTGAAATAAAAATCCATATATCAATTAATTACTGAACATTACAAGTATAATTTTTTTACCAACGATAAATTGTCGTTTTTTTCTTGTATAAAATTAATTCGCCTGTGCGGGTTGCAGGTAGAAATGAGCCATGGAACCCAAATCGTAGGATTACCGAAACGTTGTTGGAGTTTTTGGCGGGAGTTTGCTCTATCATGTAGCGGATTTTACATTTTATTCATAATCTTGTGTTATTTGACTCTATATTTTGTAAAATTGGTGCTGTTTTACGTAATACATTTCGGTTATTGTGCATAAGTGAAGTGAATGCAAAATAATATCACGGACCATGAATTCTGAGATGTCACAAAAAGTTCCTGGAAAGTTCTAACAAGCGAGCCACCATTTTGTTGGAACGTTGAAATAACCAAACGACACTTATTGTGTAAAATATATTGTAATCTCCTTTAAAAACAAAACAATGACACTGGCAAATGCTTCTGCGGAGCCAAAACAAGAAAAAGAAGAAGGAAGAAACGTTGTTTTTGTTCGATCGCTATGCAACTAGTGTGTCTATTCATTCTGTTCAACGTAAGTTAATATTAAATTTGTAAATAAACATGACAATGAAAACGCACAATTTAAAAGAAGGCGCTAATATAACTCGATTGGTAATATTCGGTAACCATCTTTTCTCCAATCCTAACTAATATTGTAAATACGAAAGTGAGTTTGTTTGTTTGCTACGCTTTTACACATTAACTTCTCCACTGATTACCATGTAATGAAATTTATATTTTATTTCATTAAGGAGTACAGAAATATAGAGTACCGTTCATCTACAAAAAAGTATTATTCTCAAAGGACAGTCTAATTTACATTAATATGAGCGAAATGGCGAGCAAAAGCTAGTTCTATATAACTTCTTTATGCCATTGAAATAATTAGCAAAATTCATAATTGGATCTAATATTAGAAAATGCGAATTGTAGTTTGTCATGATTTTACGTTATAATTACTCGATTGATTGATCGTTATGAAATTATATGTTCTAATGTGGATAGAAAGGATATGACTAACTTTTATCCAAAAATACAAGTACCTCTCTCGAGGGACAGCTTAAATCTAAAATAACGCGAGGAAGCTGTGTACAAAAACCAGTGATATTTATTGTCGTGTTATAATAATCATAGAGCAGTAATAAATTATATCAATTTGTTTACAAATCGACAATATTTATAATAAAAAAATATAGACAGATCTTAAGTAGTCACTTTTTAACACAGAAATATAATAATCTTGATAGGTATAAGTAGCCTGAAATGTATTTGTACGCTAAAGTTAAAAGAATATTACACAATTTTTTTTCTTTAAAAATGTTCCGGCACGCATGCCACCCACTTGTAGCGTTAATATTGACATACAGCAGGTCACATGTTATTGTTATAAAGAGAACATTGAATGTTTCTACACTTAAACATTACAGGAACATAATTACTGCATAGTTTTGATTAATTGCAACATATATATATCTTTAATCTTATGCTAGACTGCAAATACTTTAGAGAAGGTTATTTTTGTAGGTTGTAGAGCCACGCTGATGCTACAGCTGGTTTGAATGAATGGGTCGGTTCGTCCGGGGTATACCACCCTCTCAAAGAAAACCGACGTGAAGTAACAGTGCTTGCATTGTTGCGTTTCGTTCGGTCAGTGAGAACGCCGGAGACCCATCTACGCTCCCCTTCCCGTTCCTTGTTCTTTTCCTCTTCCCTTCCCCTCCCCCCGAGCACAGACTGGCAACGCACTTGCGACTCCGCTGGTGTCTATAGACGGTGGTGATCACACTTACATCAGGTGAACCACCTGTTCGTTTTCCTATTACGACATAAAATAAAAACTTAACTGGGTATGCTCTGTGGACTAGATGTTAATTCATCTCAAAAAACACCCATCGAAGGATTGTAATGATAGATTATCACAGTAACAGGTAACCACGTGTGTGTTAGTAGCTATTTAATTTTAGCAGTAGCATAACTGTAAATTATAATTATTTGTACTGTATACTTTACGTTAGGTAATTTAGAAAGTATATTTAATAAAATATAAATTATGGCTGTATAAAGCAAAGTACCAGGGCGACCGAGCCCTAGCTCGGTTCTTTAAAAAAACATTTTTAAATTAAAATAAGTTGTATGGTTTGCCTTTTAAAATTAACATAAAAAAATATATATATATATATATATATATATATATATATAAAAATACCTCTTCTACTGTCACTCGGATTCGAACGAGGGTTACACGGATTTTCGAAGCAACAGATTTCCATGTGAACTATTTTTGTTTTGACAGCGCCGGCGAAATTCACCTTTATATCCTAGCTATATTTTTTCATTGCCTGAAAACTCAGTTAAAGAAAGTTTTCTATGCATAAAATCTAGCCAGATCGATTTATCGTCCCCGAAATTACCTACATACTAAATTTCACGGAAATAGATGACGCCGTTTCTGAGATCCTGAATATATACAAATATAAAAATATACAAGAATTGCTCGTTTAAAGGTATAAGATAATAATTTAAAACATATAACATTATTAACGTATATATCCTTTTAATTTAATTTTGGTGTAGTTAAAAACCATCTGTTTTTGATTGCTACTATTTCATAAAGTTGAGAAGTAATAGGTAAGCGAACGAACAAAGCTTAAACTAACTTTTAACTTTATAGTTATATTAAACCGTAGCATCAAGCACGGCGGTCGGTGCCCGCACTCACAAGGACGTTGGTGCGCGGGCGGAGGCAACGTTCGACAACTTCTTGACCAATCAGCTCTGAGTATTTACATGTGTGGGTGTGTATCCGCGTAAATATACCAGCGTCTTTGGGGAAAGAGTTTGTGGTACTTACAGTGTTGTCAGAATTACGCTGTAGATTTGTTAACGATATTTTGTGATTTTTAATATAACAATAAAGCATTTTAGTATTGAAGTATACATAACACATTGAGCATCTTAATTGTCAGTTGTCTGATCACCGTGAAAGATTGTATTACTTATGTTGCTTTTTTGAAAAAAATCCTATGCAAACCGTTTTACGTTAACTCGCCACAAGGTGGTGCGACACTACATCGATTTGTATACCATTAAAACAATTATTATGAGAATTAGTATGTGTAGATGTATTATATTACATCCCTATTCATAAATAGGGATACTATTTATGCCACATTTAAGTAGTAATACCTAAAAATTGTAATAAACTCATGAAGAGTCGCGGGCGCAGCTAGTGTTTTGTAATTAATAGGAATATTACACACTGTGCGATTTAATAACCTATGGTGATAAATAATTGTAAAATTATTTAGGTTTACGTAATACCTAATGTAACAAAGATATTTTAATGCATTATAATATACATATCTATATACATATATACCGTTTCAAAGGCAAAAGGGCGTATTCCAGCAAAGAATAGGATTCTATGCCAAAAGGATTCATAAAGAAGTTTGTAATTTGGCTTTGGAATTTCTTTTTAAATGTAATCTACATAATATTTACAATGCGATTGACAATTTAAAAATAACTATACGGCCTTGTTGGATTTGGAATGCGATACACTTAATGAATTCTATTAGAATTTTTGTATGCGGAATTTTTTGAGCGAATGTGGCAATATTATCTAGATGAGGAACGCATGCGTGCGCGGTTTCTTGTTTCTATTCACTCGACACTCACACTGTTGCGTCGTTTTGATTGTGAAGGTTGTGCGCGCGTGTAGTGCTTGTGGAGAACTTTGTTTTTTTTTTCGTACTAAGCCACTTGCCTCTTTACCCACCGTTTACCTGCAAGTGTTCGAAGCTTTGTTAATAAATATTCGTTCGTATTTGACTTTTAATAGATGTTTCGTGTTCCATAAGGTCGTAGGATGGATAACAACGGGTGAAATTGATGTCAAGTGAAGTCCAGATGTTATAGCAAACGGCTACAACCTCCTTTTGTGTCAACAAATAATAATAAATAGTGACCGGGACAAGTTATACTTGCCGTTTGGAATAAATAGTGATTATTTATACATTATTCTGGACACAGGACGAGAATGAGTTTCTTTCGATTGAGTTCGAACAAGGTTTTTATTGCAACATCACCCACATAACTTTTATGGTAAGTTGAGTTTCGTAACTTTCTCATTTATGTTTTTTAATGTTTGTGATATTATCTCGTACTTATAATTATTACATTATATAGGTGTTCATTAAAATTTTAATTGTATATTTGTTTACGAATGGTTATATAAGTAAAATGTTTTGAACATCTATATAATAATAAATAAATAATATACTTAATATGTCGATCATAAATTTATGATATTTGAAATTACGAATATTCCCAATATAAGGAAGCTAGGCGAGACCAGCTGAATGTAGGTTTTTAACCGATTAGTTAGATCAACAAGCAAGTGCCTTTATAGTGTAAATTGTAAGTTACGAAAGTATGCCTGACTGCGTAAATAAAGTGCGTTTGGTGCGCTGTTAAACATTGCATGTAAAATACGTAAGTACACATTTTACGAAGTATGTGCGGTTTTTGTGTATTTAGTTTGGTATTTGGTGTTGTAGTACTATAATGTAGTGTAGTAAACGACGTATATTGAGTATCTGTGAATTAAGAAAAAAAAGATTTCAATTTATATAAAAAAAGTTATTTTTCTAATGTTTTATATTTTTTTTTACAAATATTTTAAGATTTGTTTACATTATCACAAGTCTAGTTACACGTAACAATGGTTATATACTATTTTAATTTCTTAAAATTATTAGTTCTCTCACTTATAAATTTTATAGGGTTGTTTCGATGTAGTTTGAAGGATTACGTAGGTGTTCTAAGAAACTAGTTCTAGAAATTACGACGCTTGTATTCTGTCTGTGGTATACGGAAAGTCCATAAATCGTCCACAGATGGACAACAAGGACGATTATTGGTAAACATAAATACTGGTTAAAATATATTCAATTATAACACGAAACTGCCCAGTTACTTTATAAATATATGCATGTTACCAATATATGGCCACAACTGCCGGCGCCCAGCGGTCACGGAGTTGTAAAGTGGATATTTCCATAAAGAAGTAGTCAAACAAGAGACATTATTTTTGGCGCGCATTTGTTAATGCAAATAGTCGTACTTCGAACGAGGTTTTATATGTATTGGTCTAATAAATTTGTTATTTATAACTGTTTATTTTTTTCTACTGCATACTAAATACTTATTTGTAATTCTTAATACTCAGTATAATTCAATACGTTGATATGTTACTTTTTTATTGGTTAACAATTTACATGATGAAAACAAACCGATTCTAATAATAACTTGTAAAAATTTCACTGCTGGGCAAACATGTCTTTTTCTATTTTATTTTTTTCAACCAACTTCTATTAGACTATTACTGCCATTGTCAAGTGAGTTACGATATTACAAGTTTCTTGATATAATTACAATGAACTAACAAGATGGTGGCCGTAATTTTAAAACTTTCTTGGGAGTTTTTGTGGCTAGTTAGAATCCATGGTCCGTGGTATTATTTCCGATCCACTTTACTTGTGCACAATAACCAAAGTATATTACGTAAAGCACCACCAACAATACACAAAATAGTTCCAAATGACACATGATTATGGATAAAATATAAAGACCATTACATGGAATTCCAAGATCCCGCCAAAAACTCGGGCAAACATGTCTCTTCAGCGTCCGCTATAAGGGATGGTTAAACCGATATTAGTCCAAAAAAATGTTTGGCGACGAAATATTACCCGTGAAAGGGCGTAAACCAAATTGTGCTTAAGGCATTGCTAACTACAAATGTGTCGTCACATTTCAAACTGAGCTAAATCCAATTTTAGCTGTTTCTAATTTACTGTGTACTTTTCAATACATATCTTCAAATGTTGTACATGTCAAATATGAACAGCAGTAACAAAAAAAAAAAACAACAAACAAACCTTATGTACGGTAGAATTTGAACTCCGTTCTTAGTGTAGAAAAACTGGAAATCTTTAAAAAATTAGACATGGGTTATGAAAGATTAAAATTGGATTTAATTCATTTTTAAATATGACAACACAAATATTTTTTAATTAATTTCTGCTGTTTTTTACTGTTTCATTATCAATCCTATCTTCTGTTACATGTTTCTGTCTAAATATATGCATTCATTAAATTTCATTTGTATGATTTAGTTTTTATTGCAATTGTGAACTTTATATAGCTCAATATAATAATAATGTATATACAACAGCTAATGCGGGTTCTAGTTTCTTCCTTAGAAAAAATAACTGGTTGTTAATTCGGTTTTACTATTAAGATATATTAGGAATATTATTATTACGTATTTATACCCCATATTCTTATTATTAATACCTAAACTTTGTAAATTATTATCAGTGATTTTAAGTCTAAATATATTCTTCTACCATGAGTAACAAAATGAATGAATACGATCTGTCACGTCCACTATTGAATTTAGGTAAGAGATCATTTAGGAAAATATAGCCAAAAATGCTACTGCATATTATGCAAATAGGTAAAAAGATTACACAACATTTCCCAACTCTAGGATATGTTTAAACTCGTATTATTATAATTACCCATTTTTATATTCAATATTATATATATATTCAATATTATATATATTATATATATATTCAATATATATATATATTCAATATAATATATTCAATATTTATATAATTATATATATAATAATAATATTTATATTTTATAATATTTTTATATTATTATATTTTATTTTTATATTCTTACAAGCGGTGCCAGCGGTTTCCTTGACGTGGGCTACAAAATTATTATTATGGTGTTCTTTGTGTCGACTTAATTCACTTTTAATCTCGTAACTTGTTCTTTAGAATACCTAACATAATAAATATATAATAAAACCTGCTCTGAGAATATACCTATGGTTAAAAAAAAAGAATCATGTAAATCGTTTCAGTCATTTTCGAATTATAAGTATATTAGTAGGAGTTTTTGGCGCGATCTTGGAAAGCCATATAGTGGTCTTTATATTTTATCCATAATCTTGTTATTTAACTCTATGTTATGTACAGTTGGTGGTGCTTTACGTAATATAGTTTGGTTATTGTACACAAGTGAAGTGGATCGGAAATAATACCACGGAGCATAGATTCTGACTTGCCACAATAACTCCCAAGTAAGTTCTAACAAGATGGCCACCGTCTTGTTAGTTCATTGAAGTTATATCAATAAACTTGTAATATCGTTACTCACTTGACAATGGCAGTAATAGTTTACTAAATAGAAGACTGGTTGCCAAAAATAAAATAGAAGAAGAAGAAGTATATTAGTACACAAATTCACGTTGCTTTTTATAAAAAGTTTGTTTCATTTAGAGTAAAAACTTTTTTTTGAATGTAATATACGAAAAATATATAGTCGTTTTTAAATTAATAGCATTCTTTTAGTTGTAACGGAGATAAAAATATTAATAGATAACAGTGGTACCTACGACATATCAAAGTGTCGTCGCGTAGTACCTCGGTCTCCTCTAAGCATAGAGGTCAGATAAGAACAGGCATTGACTTCCGGCAAGTAAGCTGTTTGTCTACCTACTCCTTTTGTGGCAGGTTTTATGTCACTGTGTTTAGATAAAACGTAAATTATGTTAATGTCTCTATATTTTTAAATGTAAGTACTTCGAAACAAGCATATTTATTAACTGTTTCCTATTAATTCATACATATTTTCTAAACAGTGGTTTTGATAGTTCCTGTGCAAAGAGGATCAGATACAATAAAATTAAAAAAATGTGTGTATACTTATGTACACGCATTAGAAGTTATAGTTACTACTTTGGCTTAACAAGATAAAAATCTTTTTAATTTTTTTTTATCTCTTGCCTTATTCTATGTTTGTAGAAAAAACGACACTAACAATAGAAAAAAGGTATTTAATACATTGAAAATTTTAATACAAAGAAACAAAATATTGACTATAGCTAACTTCAGTGTATCGGTTTTTTGTGACGGTGTGCGCGCGCATCGTAAAATTTACTGTCATAATTTTTCCCTAACGCGCCAAAAGAAGTATTATAACTCCAAAAAAAGTTAGTGTTTTACTAAGAATAAAGAGTATACTAAAGAGTAACTAATAATGTATATGTTTATAGAAATCTAAGCAACAATGGTTTAGGAAAATATGTCTTGAGGAATTTAACATTCAAATGACAGGCTTTATTGTTGCATATCTTTGTTCTATATTATAATGATATTTCAGTACTTTTGCAGCTTAATCACGTCCAAAGTACTAAACGTATAGGCGGAAGACTATGTCCATTAAATGCGGATTTTGTCATGGACGGTTCAAGAGTGCTTATTTGTGGATTCGATTGACCCTTTGACACCTTTTTAATTCGCAACGAAACGGGCTGCAATCGGCTAGGAAATTTGTATAAATAAAATTGTCGTTGCTGTCAGGAATTTCCGTAAAAGCTTTGATTCCAATATTAGCGTTTGCATCGATTCATCAGAAGTGTATCTTAACCTAACTTTTTTGAAATAAAGTATTACTGCGGTATAATGACTTGAACACAATTGATATAATCCTTTTTATTCATATTTTCGTACAGCTTACTTCGTTTTAGGTAGTAAATACTAAAGAAGTATTTGAGAAAATATTCGTATTTTATGTTAATTTAATTTAAAAAAAATGCAAATCGAATCTACTCGAAATTGCAAATTAATTGCACGCTAAAAAGTTTCGAAACATCAATTCCGTCCATTAAGATGATAGCAGCAATAAATGCAAATTGTTCATGGAACGAACACAATGCCGAATCATTGGCACCGTTCTAACGCTATTTAGATGAGACTTCGTATATCGAGCTATGAATACCTACTATCTTAAAAAGAGGAACATAGAATATGTTGTGAGAGTATAAAATATGAATTGAAATTTGCATAAAAATAATTTTTAAGTTATACTTACTTCTTTTAGCGCGTTAGAGAAAAATGATGAGAGTACATTTTAACATGCGCGCGCATACCTTCACGAAAAACAGATACCCTGAAGTTAGCTAAAATCAACATTTTGTTTCTTTGTATTTATTGTTTGTATTTCTTTGTATTAAAACTTTCAATGTATTAAATACCTTTTTTCTATTCTTAGTGTCGTTTACTCTAGACACGTAGAATAAGGCGAAAGGTATTTTTTTTTGTATCAAAAAAATTAAAAAAGAAAACAAGATAGAAAAAAATAGATAAACAGGTTTAAATTTAAAAGATTTTATCTTGTTACGCCAAAGAAGTATAACTTCTAACGCGTTTACATAACTACACACACTTTTTTCATCATAGGTATATTACTGTTGGCGAATACACGCGTTTTGCTAACAATGTACCGAGTATTGCAAATTTTTATTAACATGGTAAGGGACTTGAACTTAGTTTAAAAAAAGGTTTAAGTTAAAAAGTTACTCTCTCTTTGATAGAAAGTGCTTAAAGATGTAGTTATTTTTAAAATAAGATTTAGGTTCTTTAGGAGACGTTAAAATAAATCCAGCTTTTGGATAATATATATGTTGTAGTAATTTGAATGTTGAATCGAAGATTAATTATACGGAATTATACGGAAGTAGTTTGTTGGCAGAACCTATTAAAATCACTAAAGACCAAATTATTACTTCTTTACGCGTTGAGATGTAGATAATACGTAATTTATTACAAAAAATATCATTTACATTATTTACAGTATAGATTTATCTAGTGTCAAAAAGTATAATACTACCAACAGATATACTGTATAGACATACAGTTTTAAACTTGCTTTACCGAATAGTTTGGTTCATTTTTGTAATGGACATATTTTTTCGTGTTCTGATTAGGTAATTTTTATATCATCTCACTTTAGCTTCAAATGCTATGTCCGCCCATATTTTATAGTAAATTTCATTGGCATTCCGACCTGTAAAATGCGTCTCTTGAATAACTCGATATAGTGGAAAGCAGGCATGTATATAGAGGGGGGGATAGCTGGGATTTATCTTCTTACGAAAAGTGACGTTACATAAAAACGGGATCATTACCATGCTTTAATGTTGCTTCAATGTTTATCCCCCCGAACCAACATTTTGGATACGTGCCTGACGGAAGGGTTCCTTTTTAATTGACTAAGCTATTAACCTGACGAGCCTTTACAGCTTCACCGGCATAAATCGTGGAATGGAATACGCCAAAAATAGCGGGAGACAATTCCCCATTTTCATAGAACGGCAAACAAGACTCTTCAAACTTCTTTGTTCTTGTTAACACGCGTCTTCTGTGTATCTAGAAATACCGTTCTGTGTGGTCCTGTATTGAAAAGGACATGAGAGGATAAGGTTCAAACACTTTTCAGAATATTCACTACTTTCTCATACGTTTAGTGAGTTATGTTAAGAAAATCAAGGGGAATTAAGACGAAATCATGCTAGCATAGTAGTCATATAATAGTAAACATTACTAGACGAGGCTTGAAGGCTATCTGTGTTATTACAAAAAAGTTAAATACGTATTCAATTAAGTTATTATATCAATATAATAATTAAACGCTTTGAAAAGTTTGGGAATTTTCGTTTAAATAAATGCACAGCTCTCGCAGACAGCTGCCGGGGCAAACTCGAATTATCCTTTTTCGCATGTCTAGCCTAATCTAACCAAACCGAGATAAAATATCAAGATGTCGAAAGTTCGGCGAGCGCAGTGCATTTAATACGAAAGTACACAAACTTTTTTAAAGCAGGTATTCAATACGTTTTTTTTTGTAATAACACGGTATAAATCTATAGATATTTCTAGAAATCTACAGGAAAAAGTGAACAAAACTGTCAGTGAAAATAAATACCTAATTGATTCATAATTAAACTGCGCCGTATTATGGAATATCTGTTCAAACTTGAAACAACATTCAAGAACTCTACACGCCAACGCATACACACTCATTTATATCAATGTATAATATTATATCGCACTATGTAATATTATAATAAAGAATGTGTTGTTTGTCCTTTCTTGCTATCAGTGATACTGTGTTTAAACAGTTTGGAATACATTTTGTAATTGTGAGTACAATAAATGATACCGTAACTTCGGTTCAAGTTTAATGAAGAGTTTTTTGGCGGGATTTTAGTCTGTCATGTAGCGGATTTTATACTTTATTCATAATCTTGTGTTATTTGACTCTATATTTTGTAAAATTGGTGGTGTTTTACCTAATACAATTATTTATTGTGCATAAGTGAAGTGAATTGAAAATAATACCGCGGAGCATGAAATTCTGAGATGCCACAAAAACTTTCTGGAAGGTTCTAACAAGGGAGCCACCGTCCTGTTAGAGTATTGAAGTAGTCACACGACGCTTGTAATATTATTAACTACACGACAATGGCAGTAATAATCTGGAAGATTGGTTGCCAAAAAATAAAGTAAAAAAAAATCTAATGGAAACGAAATTATACATTGATACATCAATTGATGTTATAAAGTGGATAAGAATTTATTGTATTGATTTTTGCTACTTGCTATTTTTTGTATTATTTAGATAATTTTTAGCAAAACACGTGGCACTGTTGGAAGTTTAAACTTCTTGGGTAACGGCAATAAAAGATTACCGGTGTTATTATAAAAAAGTTAAATACGTATTGCATACTAGCTTAAAAAGGTTTCGCATTAAATGCACCGCACGGGAACAGAACTAACGTAGAATAAACTTTTTGAATACGAACACAAAATAAACTCCAAAAATATTTGCGATAGGAAGTTAGCACGTTACCATGACAACGTATATAATACTAACGCTAACACGCAGCGGAAGCTCTCAAAAGGAGAAAAATAGCCAGATTTTGAAACATTCTTCATTGGTGCTCCGCTCCTATTGGTTTTAACGCAATGATATGTAGCCTGAAGCCTTCCTTAATAAATGAGCTACTTAACAACGAAATAATTTTTCAAATCAGACCGGTAGTTCTTGAGATTAGCGCGTTCAACCATACAAACAAGCAAACTTTTCAGCTTTGTATATTAGTATAGATAGATTATATAATCATCGGTTGAGATAAAGAATCGTGAGAGCGTAACAAATAAACAAACTAGCATTCATATTTATAATATTACTTACGATTATAGAACTACTATATTACACGTTTTAAAGATAAATAGTGATACATTTGGTTATTTATTGATTACTGATACAATTTTTATTAGCCGTTTGTTAAATAAACTCTTGATTCTACTGATAACCGTCATTAATTTCGAATCCTTATATAGTTTTCGCCAAATTCAAGCACTTGCAAAAACTCAATTGATATTATCACTTGCTAGTATCACTTATAAATGTTGAATTCTAAATGATAAGTCAGCTTTTAGATTAAAAAAAAAAATTGAAATAAAATTATACTTTGCGAGGTGACGCAAAATATTCGGAGTCGAAATCATTAGCATATTTTGTATAATAATGACCAAGTAAACGTATCTTAAAATTCTCATTTTATTTTTTGTGAACGTAAAAGTGTATTTTCATTATGTTGATATAAAAATAAGCAAAAACAAGTCTGTGCTCATTTAACTATTTATTATATAAATACAATTATAAGACATTTATTTGTGTTACTTCTATCTACGAGATTATAATTTATTGTGTCCTTCTATATTCAATGCAATATTTAATCGATTATGTATATCATAAAATTCCCGAAATCTAAATATTATCTATGTTTAATGTGATTTTAATTCTGTTATACTATTAAATATAAGACAAACAAATCGCAGTTTGTATTATGTTCAATAAACAACTGACGTACCATACATATCTCTCTATCTATTTATCTAATACCTTTAAACGAGCAATTCTTGTATATTTTTATATTGTTATATATTCAGGATCTCGGAAACGGCGTCATCTATTTCCGTGAAACTTAGTATGTAGGTTGTTTGGGGGACGATAACTCGATCTAGCTAGATTTCATTCATAGAAAACTTTTAACTGAGTTTTAGGCAATGAAAACATATAACTAGAATATAAAGGTAAATTTTGCCGCCGATTTCAAAACAAAAATAGCTCATATGGAAATCGACTGCTTCGAAAATCCGTCTAACCCCAGTTCGAATCCGAGTGACAGCAAAAGAGATGTTTTTTTTTTAAATATTTTTTTGGTAAAAAAATAAATGTTATTGTTTTGAGGCAAACCTAACATTTTATTTTTATTTAAAAATGTTTCATAAAGAACCGAGCTAGGCTAGGTCGTCCAGGTACTAGATATTAAACAGCCAGTTTAACAATGTTTAAATTCTGCATTAATATGTTTCATTTTTCCAGCAATTACCATTTGATCACCGTCAATTCTAACTGTATAAGAGCGACAAGTAACGATGGCCGTTTTGACATATTACAATAGTGAATTGAAATGACGATTTATGTTAGTAGAATTGCTTTGATTTGCATTAACCGTTAACGCGAGTTTGTTGGAGATAGTAATTGTGTAATATAGGATATAAATATATATTATAAAATTCCGTATTTTGAAACATTTGAGTGCCGAATTGTGTTGTAAACACTTTACACGGATTGAATTCTGTCAAAAGGCGCTGTTTTTTCTTTAGTAAAAAACGTGAAACAATTTGATCGCGGGATTATATCGTATATGTAGTTAGATATAGTAGTAGATCATATAAGAGATATCAGATAAATATATATACTATAAGTTATACATTTACGTAATTTACAAATCTATACTAAATTAATTACTTAGCCTAAAACGATACATTCGATAAATTTTAGTACTGACTGCACGTCTCTACTGACAATAAAGAACAGTAATTTACGTCTTGAAATATTGTTATTAATTTATACGAAACTTCCTGATCGAACAAACGTCACAACGGCCATCATAGCGTGCCGCTATTACAATATGAATGCCTAGAAACAGTGGCGTGTGTGTTTGCGTACGCGGTCGCCCTGTGAGCCTCCTTTGTTCCCGGCCGGTGAACGTAGTATTAATAGTTGTTTCAGCAGTGTTTATGTTATCCAAGTAAACATGCTACCAGGCACGTAGCACTGGGCCCGTGGCCTTATCTATAAGTACGCACGAACAGTAAATCTATGGCAATAATTACATCGGTCGGTTGATTGGTACGTCGCGACCTTGTATCGTCAAAAACTGATTGTCAAGTATACGAGATAGCTCACCTACAGGGCTTTACACATACTATTCTGTTTGTCATTACGATATGAACCTTATTTGGATAGGCATAAAGATAAAAGGTTTACAAATGCATTCATATAAGTACAGTACTCTCCTAACTTTTGGATCGTTCTGAAGATAAGATGTACATAAAATAAACGGAGGTACAAATACGTATAACTATAGAATCGCAACAATATAACAATAAATAAATACCAAATTCGTAGGTGGTAGAGCCAAGTTGAAGCTATTACTGGTTTCAGCATGAATGGGTCCGTTCGACCGGGGTAGCACCACCCTTTCACAGAAAACCGACGTGAAGTGACAATGTTTGCATTGTTGCGTTTCGTTCGGTCAGTAAGATTGCCGGAGACCCACCTACCCTCCCCTTCCCCTTCCTTCTTCCCTTCCCCTCTCCCCTCCCCCCAACAAAGGCTGGCAGCGCACTTGTGACTCCAGTGGTGTTGCAAGTGTCTATGGACGGTAGTGATCACTTAACATCAGGTGACCCATCTGTTCGTTTGCCTCCTATGATAAAAAAACCAAGTTTAAATTCCTATAATAATATGCTAACTTTATTTTGTATTAAATTCTCGACAGTAATAATCGTAAAACGCAAATTCGAACTTACGGCTATATTCAGAGCGGTTAAAAAGATTGACTGGAACACTAATGAGCGAAAAATAAATAAATAATGAAGTAAAAAATAAAGTGTATAATCATATTTGTTTTCTTATTTATTCGCCCTGTTATTTCTACTTCACGTTACTTCTAATTATTTTTTATCAATGTCTTTTTGTTGATAAAGCTGTAAAGACTTCACATTCAAATTTTCGAGGTCTGTTTGTCGATCTGCTACCTTTAAACTGTTTTTCGTTATAAAAGAAAACTTTGAAGACGAAATTTTTGTCTACCTATTAATCTCTTTGGAACAATATAGATTATAGAAAAATATAATATATTTTTTATTTATTCAGTGTATATTCAAATAAGTATGTATATAAAGTTTTATCTTCAGCGCATGCACCAAGCGCTATTTACGACTGTTACTGCAGACATGTGATTGTAGTGCAAAATAGATATTTAGATTTCCAATGTCTGTAAATATCGTTTAAGAGGTTATTTGCCGAGAAACATTATATTGTTAGTCAGTCAGAAAATAATAAACATTTCAAGCTTAAAGTCATGAACCAAGTAATAGATAGGGGTTTATGTTGATGTTTATATACAAATACAAATTCTTTAAAATAATAGTTAACAAGATAACCATAAAATCGTGATATTTTAATTTTAATAAACTGACCTTGATTCAAACTCTTCAAATAAAATATGTATTTTTTTTATATCAAAGGAGGCAAACGAATAGGTGGGTCACCTGATTTTAAGTGAAATGAACACCAGAGGAGTCGTAAGTGCGTTGCCAGCCTGTATATGGGTGAGAGGAGGGGAGAAAGGAAGGAAAGGAAAGGGGGAGGGAGGTAGGGCCTCCGGCACTCTCACTAACCGAACGAAACGCAACAATGCAAGCACTGTTATTTCACATCGCTGTTTCTGTAAGAGGGTGGTATTACCCCGAGTGAGCGACTCATTCATGCTGCAACCAGTCATAGCTTCAGCGTGGCTCTACTACCTAAAATTGTTTGTGAAGGTTCTAACCTTGGCTGGCTATAACAAGTATATTGAAAACTGAAAAGTTTCGAAGTATAAACAAATAATAAATTTAATAATTGAAAATTAGAGAAAAAAGGAAAAGTAGAAAGTAATAAAATAAGATCAAAATTGAAATAATGATAAGAATAATCAAGGAACGATATAGATAAAACGATGATTAAAATAAATAATTATGCTGAAACAAAAAATGTTGATTAAAAATAACTATTATATATAACTAAAGATAAAAGTACAAAGTAAGAGTATATAACAAAGATAATAAATATAGACGTGAAGAAGAAAATTAAAATTAAAATTGATGACACAGAAGCAATCTAAACAAGGTCTCTAATTATGTTAGAGGAAAACCGGCAGGAAGTTCAGCAAATGGGGCCTCCAACAAAAAAAAAAAAAAATAAAAACCTTGGCTGGCTAGGCTAGTAAAACACAAGTACTAAGGGATGAACGGATTTTGATGTGCTTATTTCTGATGACGTATGGAATGAGAGTCCTGTATATTTATAGGTCTTACATGTGACGCGTGCGGTCTTATCCATTGGGCTACCGTCGCCCTAATAGCGAACCACTATAAGTTAATTCTATGGGCTATGAATTCATTATTTCTAGACTGTTAACTGTTGACCAATGAGGAAACTAGGATTGATTAAAAAAAAACTTACCTATACATGTAAATGTTCACGAAAGCATTGGTAAGAGCATTATTTACATTTACCGGTCACGGGGAGAGGGCGGCCAGAAATCACAAAAATTCTTACACGGACCTTCGCTACAATTTAATCTTTGACCAGAATTTCCAAGTATAAAAAGCATGAAATATAAAATGTACTTTCTTTAGTTTAGATCGAGCACCGAATATTTAATAAGCACGTAACGTACTGAGTATTTTAAACACGTAATTGGACTCAATAACGTTAATATGGTTGGTGATGGTTGAAGCACAGTAAATAAAGTCAGAAGGAGGCGGCGAAGACGGCCTGTGAGAAGGACCTTCTGTGCGGTGCTCTCCGACAAAGGAGGGCAGGAAGAAGGGAGAGGCGGAAAGTTCGCTTTCTCGCGCTACCGTAGGTAAGCCTGAGGGGATGGGCTCATTGCAAAAGTTATCTTGACAAGAGAAGGCGGCTGGCTGTGTACCCAACCTGCCTCCTTATAATGACGCAGCCTGGAGACCACCTTTGCCTGGCTGCCGTAGGGGCGGTTCTTAAGAATGACCTAGATCGATTTCTGGCCACCCCTACCATGTGGAAGACGGTGCACTGTAGGGTTTTAGTCCGTGCGAGTCGGACATAACCCACTCTTTCCCCGGGAGGGTGGCGTATCCGTTAAGAATTTTTCTAAATTAATAAAAAGAGTAGGTAGATTGTGTGAGAAAACCACGTTCAAAAGATATTTTTTGTAAGTGTAACAAGTAAATTAAAACCATTAAAAGGTATCATAATTAAAGTACTTTCAAAAACTATAAATGAAGCATTATTGTGAAACTCCTCAATTGTCAAAACTGCGCAAAGTGTAAAGAGATATATAAAAAATGCTATAGTTAAATGCAAAAAACGAAAATTAAGACGATCACTAATTTAATTTCGTCATGGTTACTGAACCCGGATCTATGGATAGTCTGTGTAATGAAGAATATTACCTGAACTTACATTAGTAAACCGAGCAAGACTAATTATAAATCCATAAAATTTATACCATCAGTGCGTCCTAGCTGGGTGGGCTGTGTTGTGAGCTTTCCTGTTAATTATTCTCTCGCCTTGCATTAACTTCTGGTAACAACAGATAAAGTGCCACTAATTTCTAAACCTTACGTCCGTAATTACATCCTGTTCATTTTTTGCTTTGAGCTTCGAATAACTCCGTAATAATCGTGGTGCACTTTGCAAAATAAATATTGAAAGAGTCTGATATACATAAATGTTACTCTGATTTTAATTTAATGGCTTGTATGTTGAGTTAGATTGATATAACGTAAATATAATTATGCGAGGTTGTAGGCTTAAACACGGACGTGTGCCAATGTTTTTTTTTATTCCTTGTACATTTATAAATTTGAATTGATAACTTCGGCCGACGATGAATGCAAACGTCGTGAGAAAACCTGAACTAGTTAGGTCTTATAATAAAGTCTCAAAACATTGACCGTTTTATCGAACTATGAGTTTAAGCACCATGCCAAGTAGGTTTTGGTGTCAAAAGGCTGTTACAGAGTGGATAAATATGTGAACGATGATGTCTGGAATGACTCCTGTCTGTGTCTACTAGATATGATTGTAACGTGTAATGTATTTTAAGTTCATGTGTGTTAAAAAAAATAAACCCTCCTTCTCCATAACTAACTGGGTTATTTTTTTCCGATCCGGTGGTAGTTTTGACGTTTATAAGCGCCTTCTTAATGCCTTAATGAATAAAGTATTTTTGATTTTGAATCTGGAAAATTTCCAGTACCTTATGTGAGAAACATATAGGGCTATTCACTATCAAATCTCGTCATTTCAAATTGCTAATGCGACATAAGTTGACTCGGTAATTAGGCCTGTTATTCCTTCGTCTAGAGGCCTTTAGCTCAGCTTTGGGACTTACAGACTGGTATCATTACTATTATTAATGCTATATATTTAAATAAAGGGAGGTTGACTTGGTTCCTTTTTTTCTTAGACTGGATTTGTCATAGATGTTTTTATTTATACTATGCAAAGGTATGCTGGCTTGATAGACTGATTGCGTACCGCGTCGAATGACGTAGGTTGGAAGCAATGACCCTGAATTTTTTGTTAAATATCGTGATCAAATAACGTAATAGTAATAGGGCATTCAGTACTCACTTACTAGTCATAAATTGAAATTCTGTTGTCAAGTAGCTATCTATCGTTTTGGTCGGGAAGAAGCTACGTTTAAGAGTCAGAATTGTTTTTAATTTACCGCGATACCATATCTGGGCTCATCTTCATTTAATAACATGTGAGATTGACATTTTATTTAATTATTTGTTATATATTACTTTCCAGCACATTTAACATATAATAAATTTTGATATTTACAAACATGTTGTGCGAATAACAAAGTAATCATTATTACATTCTATGTAATATCTATATTCAGTTAATAGTGTTATACATTCAAGTTAGTGAATTTTAGTTTGACTTTGGTTTTGACGTTGTGTTCTTGTGGATGAGTGAATGTATGCGTAAATATATCTGACATGTTCTTGTTCGATTCTTTGTTCTACCAATATTAATGTGTTTTGGAACTCAGACATGAAACGAATTAAAAAAAATCTAATAAAATTATCAGTTAACTATATCTATCTCTCTGCTAGCTAATTCGCGACCGCTTTTTGGATATAAAAAAATTATAAAGTCTCAAAGGAACTATATTTTCTTCATATATATAATTCTTTTGTATGTGTGTATGTGACTGAACTCCTTCTAAACGGTCTGATTCTAGATTGTTTTATTATAAGGAAAAGATGAAGTCTGTCGGGCTCTCTGACTACATATAAAGAAGCATAGACAAAAAAGTTACGTACATTTTCCCTCTATATATTGTAACCGATTAGTAGAGCCACGTTGAAGCTATTGCTGGTTTCAGTGGTCGGCTCGCCCGGGGTAGTACCACCCTCTCACAGAACACCGACGTGAATTAACAGTGCTTGCACTGTTGCGTTTCGTTCGGTCAGTAAGAGTTCCGGATGCCCACTTCTCCTCCTCTCCTCTTCCCTTCCTCCCCCCCTAATACAGGCTAGCAACGCACCTGCGACTCCCCTGGTGTTGCAAGTATCTATGAACGGTGGTGATCACTTAACATCAGATGAAATACCTGTTCGTTTGCCTCCTATGATATATAAAAAATGATTGTATTTTATTTGTTTAGTAGATTTTTTTCCACTTTTAGTGTTACTAAAAAAACAGTAAATGGATATGTTTTCCTTTTTTCTCTTTTTCTCATACTTACGATTTACAATATTTGCTTAGTACAGATATATCTACCTATACATAACAGGTGAAGAAAAAGTAAGTACTTCTTATTCAGTCGAATCTCTTTTTTTATACCATAGGGAGGCAAACGAACAGGCGGGTCACCTGATGTTAAGTGATCGCCGTCGTCCATAGAAACCTGCAACACCAAGGGAGTCGCAAGTGCGTTGCCAGCCTGTGTTTGGGGGAGGGGGAGGGAGGAGGAGAAGGAGGGGAAGAGGGGAAGTGGAGGAACGCAACACTGTTACTTTACGTCGGTCTTTTGTGAGAGGGTGGTACTACTCCGGGCGAGCCGACACGTTCATGCTGAAGCCAGTAGTAGCTTCAGCGTGGCTCAACCACCTACAGAATCTCGATCACTAGATGACCACTTGTATAGATTACTCGCCTCTGCCTGCGACTTCGTTCGCGTGGAATAAACACTTAGGGCTAACGCTAACACGCAGCGGAAGCTCTCAACAGGAAAAAAACCCGATTTTTAAACATTCTTCATCGGCGTTCTGCTCGTATTGGTCTTAGCGTGATGGTATATAGCCTATAACCATCCTCGATGAATGAGCTATATAACACTCAAAGAATATTTCAAATCGGACCAGTAATTACTGAGATTACCCCCTACAACGTCACAATCTCACAAACTTTACCTCTTTATAATATTAGTATAGACTATTAATGTATCTAGCATAATTTATTACGTCTCGAAGACGGTATATTTTCACTAATAAAAAACGAATACAGTGTGTTTGTCATCGCCGTATCGTCTACGTAATTTATACGTTATAGATAAGCGATTATCAGTTGAGTTTACTACTGCCTACTATATAAAGTAAAGTTTACACTTGCCGTATCAAATGAGGTCAATCTAATTGGTACTTAGATGTCGTTTATCATTTTATCTTTGGTAAACATTTTCACATTATTTGCTTGTGGGTACACCTGAGTTGATATTTAATTAGTGTATTTACGGGTTATGAAATGGGCGTTGACACTCGGCGGCCATCAAATGTTGTGAGTGCAGTATTTGCAGGCTTACCCTTAACGTGTGTTTCACGTTTAAATTTTGAGTTCTATCATAGAATTATGAAACCCCTTACACTTCAGACTGCTCGCAACTTTGATATTCTATCCGCGTTATTACAAAAAAGCTAAATACATATTTAACTCTTACTATAAAAAAAAGTTTGATCATAGTAGAGCGTTTTCACCTTGTTTACAAATATTTAAATTTAAACATTCTCTAATACTTATCTAAGTTGATAGTTATTATTGTAATTTATTGTTTCTTATTTGTCGGCAAAACACATTTTGTAATAAATTATGAATTTCATGGGTATAATTAATTTGGAAGAAAAAAAAAATTAACAATTTTAGAGATTCACAAATAAATCAAAACTACTGCTTTTGACATTGGACAATGTTATCTGACGTTATACTTATGTTCCATCTTACACACTTTGACGTAATTATAAAATCTTATGAATTGCTTATTTTATAAATTAAATTATTTTCTTTTAACTAAAATATCACAATAATGATAACCAGTTTAATATATAATAAGTAAATTTTCTTGATGAGAATCTGAACAAAAATTCATAAATTGAAATTGTTTGCAAAATATCTGTATGTATTGGAACGTTTTTGACTGATGAGATCGAAATGAAGAAATGCTATTCAGAGTTGCTTGCATAACAAACATAAGCCGGATGTTTAGCTAGAGACCGCTTGGAAACGCTTTTGAAATAATTATAAGCATGTGTTCAACTAAATCTAATATTTTAGGCACTGCTTAGTAAACTCGTATTAAAGCCGTGTTCATTTTTGTTTTCATAATAAACCCATAGGAGTTTTGCTATATATTTTTTATATTAAAAACGACTTAAAGAAAATATTAAAGAACACTAGCTTCTGTTGATGACTTCGCTTAAGATACTGTAAATTTGAACTATCATCTTGATTTTTGAATTTGAACTGACAGTATGTATGCAAAGTTTCACGACAATCGGTTGTGTAATTAAGGCGGGAAAGGATACTACTCATTTTCGCATTTTTACTTCTTTAATTGATTGGTAGTCCGGTAAAGCTGTTAAGATCTTGCTTGGTCAATAGCGTAGTCAGTTGGAAAAAAAAAACTTCTTTAATTGCGAATGTCAATTTAAGACGCTTACTGAAATGATCATCATGGAAGTATATATATTCCCGGGAGTACAGAAAAGTACATAGGGTACTTTAATTCATAAGGATAAGTATATCTATCTATCTATCTAATACCTTTAAACAAGCAATTCTTTTATATTGTTATATATTAAGAATCTGGGGAACGGCGGAAGCGATTTCCGTGAAACTTAGTATGTAGGTGGTTTCGAGGATGATAAATTGATATAGTTTTAATTTTTCATTCATAGAATTTTTTTATCGGAGTTTTCGGGCGATGACAAAATATAGCTATAATATAAATGTAAATTTCGCCGCTGCTGTCAAAACAAAAATAGCTTAGATGGAAATCGGCTACTTCGAAAATCCCTCTAACCCCAGTTCGAATCCGAGTAACAGCAAAAAAGATATTTTTTTAATGCTAACTTTGTGACGCAAACCTAACAGCTTATTTTAATTTAAAAATGTTTTTTTTAAAGAACCGTGCTAGGCTCGGTCGTCCAGGTCTATGCATTATGCGCGTGAATCCACTAATAAATACTAGTTTATAATATAAGTTAACGTGCGACCGGATGCCAAAGCTGAGGATTGGAGACAGACTGAGTCGTGGGAAAAGTATATGTTTAATGAATTCATATGAGTTAATTATGTTTGTGATGAATATTTATCATCTATTGTTTATTTATGTCCGCATCATTAGAACTATTTTTTTAATTATGATTTGTATATTCTTGTAAACGTGTTGTAAAATGTTCTGAACTAATCAGTACCCACGACTCCGTTCTAGTGAATACGGTTTCGCTGCTCGAAAATTAATGTTACGAAGAGATAAACTAGATCGAATATCTTGCCGGTTCTTCTCGATGACTGGGTTGTTTCCGAACGGGTGGTAGCTTTGACTTTCTTTAGCGCCTTCTCAGGGCATCAAATTGAATAAAGTATATTTTGATTTTGATCTGAAGCGATCCAGGTGCAGTTGATAGCGTGTTCGTACATCGTGTCGATCGATGTCTGTACGAATCTCTGCGATTGAGCAGACTTTCGGTGAAGGAAAATACCCTTATAAAACATAGCGTTTCCTAAGCCCACCTGACTACCTACCACCCATAAGTTCTACATCGTAAATGGTCGATTTCTCGGTGCTAGATGTTATTCTTTAATTACATTGTGTCACCACTTTATCTCTTTTAATAAAATAAACCTAAAGTAAATCCATAATTTGTCTTAGCGGGTTATTATAACGTCAAATAAAGAGACAACCTCTCTCAACATCAGTGTATTTATACTTTTGACTAATTCTTATAGTTTGTTTTTTTTTTTTGTCGAAATGACTACGCTTTAAACCTAACCAGGTCTTAATAGCTTCACCGGACTACAGTTTGTTTATTACGCTTTTACTACTTAACTGATTATTATGAAATTTTGCATACAAATCTTCATCCTTTTATCCAGAAAAAAAAAACTCTTATCGAAGTATATACTAAATTTACATTAACGGTATCTAAGAGGAGGCCTTAATGTATATAAAAGTTTTATTGTAAACGTATTGATTGTTTAAATAAATAAAAAAAAACTATTAAATTTGGTCTTTTAGTTTCTCATACAATTTCACACGTACAAGCAAATTTTTTTCAAGACAGTTAAAATTATATACTAGTTAAATAAGGTAATTAGAAACGTCAATACACCTGTATAGTTCAAGATTTTTTTTAAAGGTACGTAGTTAAGCTAAACATATAATGTCTAATCGTAAAATAATTTTACTTGACGCATATTTATATTAACGTAATTCGATAACATATCAGTATATTTATAAACTTTATCTAAGACCTTACTCCAGACGCACGCCTAAATTTGCTTTACCACCACGCCTTGCACTAAAATACAGAAGCCGATATTGAAATATGACTATCTATCTTCAAGATATTGAACTAATGAGCTCTCAATATTTGGGTCAAAGTTGTTGAACTCACTTGAAATATATATGCGTAAACTGATATCGTCAGACAGGAAGTAGAAACGAATTTATTTTATTTAGTTTTGTTTGTTGATTTAGTAGACATAATATTGTCTTCTATGAATTCATTTTATGTTGTCGTTTCAACATGTGTTCAAGATCTGATGTGATCATTGAAAAATGCCAACTATTTTAGTTGTATGTATATACCGTTTTTCTTATTTTTCTTTTTCTTCGAACTGACTACGCTATTGACCAAGGATGGTCTTAACAGCTTCACCGGACTACGTAATGTAATGACTAACATTTTGTCTATAGTCTTTACGTATTTCCATTTCTCTAAATTATGATTATGCCCATGTCAGTGCATTTCCATCGTCTTCTTATTTTGGATAATGTTTCGAAAAGAACCATCACCATATAACATCGAAGAATAAGTAGCACGAAAGTCAATTTGCCCATCATTATTATTCTTACATACGCTTGCAACTTACTCTCTAGTGAAGTAGTCCAGTAAAGCTGTTAAGACCTTGCTGGATCAATAGCGTAGTCAGTTGGAAAAAATCTCTGGTTAATATGAGATATCATTTCGTTGTTATCCTGTTCGAGCGTTTTGTAATCCATAATTTTACAATCTTTCCGATTACATCCATACGTTTAACTCCAGGTTTTCTCTTGCTTCCTTTACCGGTTTAAGTCACCATAATAAGTCTTTACCTATGAAATTGCCGTTTTGCACTACTGGCCATTTGAAATCAAAATAATTTTTGTTTGAATTATTTTTCCAAAAGTAGTCATTTGTTTATTGATTAGTGTTACATTTTCATCGCATTACAATCTTTTTGTCATCATGGATACGTTAAAAATTCGAGTAATTATGGAATATGAGTACCGTCGTGGCAGCAACGCGGCACAAGCGGCACGCAACATCACCGCCGTTTACGGAGCTAACACTACAAACCAACGCACCACCTGTTATTGATTTGCTCGCTTTCGTTCTGGGAATTTGAACCTGAAAAATGAACCTCGCGGTCGTCCGAAGCTATGGTCGACAATGACGATTAAAGGCGATTATGGAAGCTGATGATACACGATCTACGGCTGAATTAGCAGCTTTCGACGTTAGCGTCAAAACAATATTGGTCCATTTGCGTCAAATTGGCAAGGTAAAAAAGCTTGACAAATGGGTGCCCCACGATCGCAATGATCGCCAGCGCGAAGTACGCGTCGAGACGTGCTTTGCACTACTTAACAGACACACAAATGAAGGAATTTTGAACCGCATTGTTACCTGCGATGAAAAATGGATTCTGTTTAATAACCGCAAGCGCTTAGCAAGTTGGTTGGATCCTGGTTCAGCACCTGAACAATACCCTAAACGAAAACTTACCCCTAGAAACGTGATGGTCACTATTTGGTGGTCTAGCGCCGGTGTGATTCATCACAGCTCATGTGACAGCATCACAGCACAGGTGATCATTACTGGAGATGTGTATTGTGAAGAACTGAACACAATGATGGAGAAGCTGGCACATCTCCAACCAGCTTGGTCACGCGCTCGTCTCCGTTCCGCTCCGCAGACGGTCTCCAAGTTGCAAGAATTGGGGTTGGAAGCTCTCCGTCATCCGTCCTACTCACCAGACCTTGCGTCGACAGACTACTACTTTTTCAAGAATTTGGATAACTCCTTGGTGGGAAAAAAATTCAATACCCGAGAGGTAGTACAAAATCCCTTTGAGGAATTTGTTGCCTCCCGTCCAGCAGATTTCTTTAAGAAGGGCATCAATAAACTGCCACTTTGTTGGCAAAGATGCATTGATTGCACGGGTGTTTACTTCGATTTATACAAATAAAAAATACATGAAAAAATTTGTTTAAATTTTTTCATATAAAACGGCATTCTCATCGGTAAAGACCTAATATATTTCCAGCAATGTGTCCTTGTAATTACATTTAATTGAGTTCATCGGGTCGACGAGTCTCGACATTATAATTTGATCTTGAAATTTGTTGTGTGCTCCTATGTAGTGTTAGGGACATATTTTAAAGCTAACCTCTAGAAATGAATGTGTTTGTTGGTAAGAAAAAAAATCATTATTTCTAAATTTATAGCAATGATTGTGGAAATGAAGAAAAGAAAGACGTATATCAAAGGAAATTATGAAATGGCATGGGTAACAGACTGACAGCACAAATAAGTTATTGAGTAGCAGTAGTAGATCATGGTGACATGGGAAGCGTAAAAGAACTATAATTGGAATAACGTTGGGTGTTTAGGTGAATGGATGATGTTATACAGAAAGATCGAAGAAGATATAGAATATATAGAAGATATATAAGAAAGAAAGAAGATATAGAATATATAGATTGTGGTTATATAAAAGAAGAAGATAGAATAAATAAATAAGTTGTGTAGACTTAGGTAGGATTAGAGTGAAAAGAATTTCGATGGAGCCAAAATAGTAGCTGGCGTAGTAGAGACTATTTTTAAGTATGTGGGTTATGAATGAACGATGTACGTGCAACGTGATTGTACGGCACTAAATATTTAGGCAAGACGCGTCGTAGGAACCATAAAACCAATTAGTTAATTGTTTGCCCGGATTCATTGCAGTCGGCCACTCAGGCGGTATTAGATCATCGCCAGTTTAAAAAAAGTTAGGATTTATAGTCTACTTACTTTTATTACTTACATTCCTAATTATTTTTGTTTTTACAAGCAGTGAAAATTGATCTGTTTATGACTTGTATCTATAATGCAAATCAATGCAAGTTCGTCCGGTCACTTAATTATTATTGGATTTATAAAGATAATTCTTTCAGTTATTAGTATTCGAATTTGTTTTTATGAACATGAACTAATTTTTACAACTATCGAAGAATGTTACTTGAAATTAAAAAAAATATATATATGTTTTTTTTATATAAATGCTCATTTAATATAACAGAGTATATCACAATAAAATTTAAAGATGAGAAAAAAAAGGTATGCATATTTAAAAAAGCGTTATAATTCACAATTACATTATAATATATTTGAATAACTATTTTTAAACTTAGATAGATTAAATTTCGTATAAGGTAATGTTTTTTTACCTTCTACACATTATAACAATTACCAAAGTGCCTTCTTCTTAGTGCCTAAATTGAATGAAGTGATTTTGATTTGACCTAATACTTAAATAATAAACTCAGTATATTATGTAAAATACTATTATTCTTCTTTAATTTATGGCGCCGTGTGTAATACACAATTTCGCCAATGTCAGATAGATACAGAGTATGCACTGTTTGTGGCAAATAGTGTCATAATATACAGATTTCAAATGCCAACAACATTAAAAGATAAAAAGTTGATTAAAAAAATGATCAAAGTCAATTTTTGCATATTATCGAAAACAAGTCGCAGTTAGTAATGTGTCTTCACTTTTAGCAGTAAAACTATATAAAAGTGTATATTCAATGTACAGCAGGTAGTAGAGCCACGCTGAAGCTATTACTAGTTTCAGCATGAATGAGTCGGCTCGCCCGGGGTACCCACCTGACCCACAGAAACACCGACGTGATGTAATGATGCTTGTACTGTTGCGTTTCGTTCGGTCAGTAACAGCGCCTGAGGCCCATTTCTCCACTCTCCTTTCACCCTTCCCCCTTCCCCCAAACACAGAACATGCGACTCCCCTGGTATTGCTAGTGACTATGGACGGCGGTAATCAATTAACACCAAGTGACCCGCCTGTTCCGTTGCCTCCTATGATATATATATAAAAAAATATAAAAACAATATTTCTAATCTTACTACTCATATGGTTACTTTAACTTATTGTTGTTTTGGAGTATTTCCTAGTTTAATTGTTATTATTCTTTGCATATTTTTTTTTATTTAACTTTATTTTTGGCAATCAATCTTTCTGATTATTACTGCCATTGTCACGTAGTCAATAATATCACAAGCGTCGTGCGATCATTTCAGTATTAAGCATCGTGTGAATCAATATTCTAACAAGATGATGGATGCCTTGCTTAGAACCTTCCAGGGAGTTTTTGTGGCATATCAGAATTTCATGCTCCGTGATATTATTTTCTATTCACTTCACTTATGCACAATAAACTAACTATATTACGTAAAACACCTCCTACTTTACACAATTTAGAGTCAAATAACACGAGATTATGAATAAAATATAAAAGCTACTACAGGACAGACTAAAATCCCGCAAAAAACTCCCTTTGGATAATTTCATTGTTATTCTCATAAATAAACAGTTACTAAGATCATTGATACTTAAAATGTAATTTCCAATTCGACTGATACTGATTTAGTCGAATTAAAAGTAGTAAAACACTGTCAGGTCTACTTTGAATTTAAAGTAGTCCATCTGACTTGTCAATGATTTACTGGTAGCTTATTTACAACATAGTTATAACCTTTTTTGTTCACAAACAAAAATACTTGTGCAAGTATTTTAAAATTGATTTGTACAGTCATCAGCGAAGTTGTTTTTTGTAGTCCGGTGAAGCTGTTAAGACCTTGCTAGGTCAATAGCGTAGTCAGTTCGATATAAAAACGAAGTTTTTTTTTTTTTCATCTTCGCGTAAGTGCTTTAGATCTGGTTTAGACAGCATCGGTATACGCCAAGCTGTTGTCGCATCCGTACTCGTTAAGAACTGTACTATCTAAATAGAATGTGCTTCGCAACTTGATAGTGCTGTGACAGACAGATAGATACGCGTATTGACGAAGTTCACTGATAATGTGTTAAATAGTTACATATTAGTAACCATATATTAGAAACTGGTTTCCAGTTCGCTTTACTAACGGAATAACATCAAGCAATTAAGCGAATTGATTTTAATGCGATTCGACTAGATTCGAATTAAAGGAAACGTCCGAGTCGACGATTTACAGTTATGTATCTCTATGTCAGGATTTATATATGGATATTTAGTAAGAGAAGTTGGAATAACAATGTTTTTTATTAATAGTAAGTTTAATATCTATACATATAATAAGAAAGAAAATATCATGTGTCGGTACTTTTTAGATTTTGGTGAAAAAATTGTTACAGGTGTCTTAGAAAAAGAATTAAAATACCTTTTATTCATTTAGAGAAATATCTGTTTGTACATGCATTCCTGCTAAAGTACTGCGTTCACTATAAAATCATAAAGCATATCCTGAAGTAACATTTAGTTTTGGTTTCATTAAAATTGATTCACTCTATTATTTCTTATTGTAATTTTAATGATAAAGCGACGTAAGTACGAGAGAAAAGTGAATGGATTTAATCGGTGTTATTAAAAAAAAGTTACATACGTATTAAATACTTGCTTTAAAAAGGATTCGTACTAAATGAACCGCGCTCGCCCGAGGCAATTACGCGTTATCCTTTTTTCGCAAGTCTAACCTAACCTAACCAAAGCGAGATAAAAGAGCAAGAAGGCGAACATTCAGCGAGCGCGGTGCATTTAAATCGTAACCTTTTTAAAGCAAGTATTCAATACGTATTTAATTTTTTTGTAATAACACCGAATATATCCAGATAATGATATTAGTCGATATATTTTTACATTAGGTTCGATGCGGAGAGGGTCGTGATCACAAAATATATTGAATAAATTGCAACATCTATGTAACTGTGGAAAAAGTCTTCACTAATATTGATTTTGGAATTATAACGCCTGTATTCACAGCGTCTGCGTTTAAAAAGAAAGTTGCCCATAAATGAGATGTAAAAGCTGTGTTTAATTAAAACTTTTTGCGTGAAGTTAATACACCGTATCTGAGTGCATTTTTATGTGTCGAAGAATATGCACGCGAGCTTAAGCACGTAATAAATTTTGCCTTATCGGGTGAGAAGAACATGTTATCACAGAAAAAAATCAAAGATAAAAAAATAGTAGGATTTTGTTACTTTATTTTTGGCAACCAATCTTCCAGTTTATTACTGCCATTGTCGTGTAGTTAATAATAATACAAGCGTTGAGTGATTATTTCAATATTCTAATAAAATGGTGGCTCCCTTGGCATAACCTTACAGGCATACAGGTATATGTGGCATCTCAGAAGTTCATGCTCCGTGGTAAGTATTATTTTCCATTTACTTTACTTATGCACAATAAACTAATATACTAAAAAGTATATACGTAAATACGTAAAAGACCTCCAAGTTTACAAAATATAGAGATAAAAAACATAAGATTATTAATTAAATATAAAACACACTACATGACAGACTAAAATCCCGCCAAAAACTCAATTGTAGGGTATTGTGTTTTTAATTTGTTTTTTTTTTTTTCACACACTTTAAAACTTTTTACTGCCGTGTTCTCAAGGTGACATTCGCACGGGCACAAAAAAGTACTTAAGTTTGAGGCCTAACAGATCAAATGACAATGTCGACATTCCGAATAAAAAAGGAACATACGCCTAACCAGAGACAGAAACATTAATTTGTTCCATTATGTGCAGAAGTATCATTGCTTATACTGGTTAAGAATTTACAAAAATAAACAAAATTAGGAAATTATCTTTATTAAAAAATCGTTATCCGTTCGTTTTCCGTCTCTCGTCTAGATTAACGTATTTTGAACGATCGATTATACTTCTAAATAACAAGCACAAATATTATTTTTGTAATGGCTACAACCTTCCCATATATCATAACTTGGTAATAGGAATCCTTAAAAGGAATACAATACGAGTTGTCACTTGTATATTAGTGTATGGTCTGAACTAAAGTAAGCCAAGCGAAATCAGTGGTTACCAGTTTTGGTCAACGTATACCGTCTTAAGTAATTCTGTTTGTTTACATACCTATTCAGTTAGTGTATTACAAACATTACAGATTTTGGGAAAATATTTTACTGCATTATTGGGATTAACCAAATTAATTGTACAGGCCTTGCCAAATTTTTTGACCGCTCTGAATATTGTTGAGGGGAACACAAATTTGGGTATAAATGCGAATGATTATTATTATATGTATATCATCGAGACAAATTAATAGTAAATAAATGGTAATTTTAGATTTTTGTAAGAATATTCTAACTTTATTCTGTGTTTAAACTCTTGATTAAAGCTCGAAGTTACCATTATATTCAGAGCGGCCAAAATATTGACAAGAACTGTACATGTGTGAAGTGTTTAAAAATTATAGTCTCGTGTGGAATGCAACGCAGTAACGTGATTCTTATTTTCAAAATGTGAAGAACAATTTTAGGTTAAATTAGTCTTTGGTTGATTATCTAAAATCATTTTGTAGGTGGTAGCCACGCTGAAGCTATAAGTTTCAGCATGAACGGATCGGTTCGTCCGGGATAGTACCACAATCTCACAGAAAATCGACATGAAGTATCTATCAGTACTAGCATTGTGGCGTTTCGTTCGGTCAGTGAGAGCTCCGGAGGACCACCTCCCTAACCCTCTCCCTTACCTTCCTTCAAACATAGGCTGACAACGCACTTCCAACTCCCCTGGTGTTGCAAGTGTCTATAGACAGTGATGATCACTTAACGTCAGGTAACCCACCCGTTCGTTTGCCTCCTATGATATAAAAAAAAATAGTCTTTGGTCGATTATCTACAATAACTGTTACTATACTATCAGGATTGAGCTTTATCGCTTAATTATGCATTAAGTGAAGCATACAGGTGTGAAATATTAAAAAAGCATTATGAAAATGTCGGTACAAATGTCGTATCGTGGTTGGTTCTTTCGAAATGAAAAAAGCAATTTCACATTAATTGAATCCTTGGTTAATTTTTTTTTTTTTATTGAAGCACGACAATGTGACTGCACTATGCCTGATGGTAAGCATAGTACAATCCAAGAACAGTGGCGACCACCGCGAGACAGATCATCCATCGTCGGTCGCCACTGTCATGCCGGCCATAATGACGAAAGTCACCCGGTACTGGATATGCAAAGGCTGATCCCGAAACGCGACGCGCAAAAGCGAGTCACTATGACGGGCTTTTTCGCCATGTACATGGTGGATGCGACCCAGTCGGGCTGTAGAATCCTACCACCCCGCTTTCGCCATTGCCTCGTTCGTTATTCAGCAGGGTGTACCACGTGCAGGTGAAGTTGGCTTGGGTGTCTCAAGTCTTAAGATGTTACTCGACACCCTTTACACCCCTATTTAATTAAATATATATATATATATATATATATATATAATATAAATAAAAAAAAAAATTAATTACTTATAATTGTAACCGTTATCGTTTTTTAATGATATTATTTATACTTGGTGGCAACTGATCGATAGAGCGATGTCCCTTCAATGTCACTACAAACGACTAGTGCTACATATCTCGTAGATCATCGACATTATCTCATCCATATAGATATATCATAATTTCTAAAAATCTAATTGACTTTTTTTTGTTTCAGTGTCCTAATTTCAAGATGGGCTTATTTATATATAAAGTTGTGACACTCATTCTACTGGCAGCGTTAACTAAAGGAGATCTTCCAGAGGATGACTTCAGGATAATAAACAGGCTAGGTAAGTATTCATAATAATGCTATTTCTCTGGAAAATTAAACATGGCTTATTTAATGTTTAGTTTGATATTCAATCCCATTAAGACTATGTTTTCTTATACTACAATGATTACAAAGCCAAGCCGAGGTGTGCCGTGCACCCTTGAGCTGGTTGCCAAAATAAAATCGGCTGAGTGCCTTAAGCGCTCGCCTTAGTAGTCCGGTGAAGCTGTTAAGACCTTGAGGGGTCAATAGCGTAGTCATTTCGAAAAAAAAAAACAATGATTACAAACTAGCATCTGGTCTGTCTATGGATGCTTGCATAAACTGACATCGTATTCATTTTGCTAAACTTTTAGAATCATGTTCGTTTCCCTTTTGAAAAACCTCAAACGGACTCCTGAGAAAACCTTTGCAGGCAGCGCATTTTATAATCGAAGCGTTTGCGGAAGTTGGCCCTACTAAAATAGGATTATCCCTTCACTCTTTACGTTTTAAGTTGTAAAAACAAAATATCCTCTTGCTGGCAACTGCTGCGTAATGGAAATAGCCACATAGCGATCAAATCTAGCAATCCTAGGAATACAACGCATTATGCAAACTACAGAATACACACGAGCAGACATAGTCTTCTTAAACTTAAGCGAAATAGTAAGTAGTAATTTGCTTAATATGTATGCAACGTTCTATGGTAGGATGCTCATGTGATGGAATAAATTGAGTCTGTGCTTTGAGTGGTATCTTATCTGTGAATATCATATCATTTATCTCAATCGATGGTGAGATGTTGTTAGGTAATTGTCAACAATCTCTGTCAATCAATGATATTATAACAAAAAAGCTGTAGATTCGTCATAAAGTCTCGGCACCTTGTTAAAACTTGACCAACTAGCTTATTTTTGACGGCTGCCCCGTCAATCCGCCCGTATCTAAGCAACATATGACTATTTCTCTTTCACAACCGATATTGAGAATATGCCATCTTACTTCCACATGTTATCTAAGATAATGTGATGTCACAATATTACTTTACGTATGTGTGCGTTATCGTGCCATTTATTGTGACAAAATTTCATGTAGGTAACGTATCTATGCCTTTTTCCTTTTGATACCATTGCTAGATGAAATTCATTATATTTAGAAAAATTTACACATATGAATACTAAAACTATGCGGAAATATTGTCCTAGATGCAAGTGAAAGCTCTTTCAAACATAATCCAGTAAATACAATGCGTATGTTATAACACAGATACGTTTCACTTCTTTTGGAATCTATTAAATAACTCGTTTGCAATTTGCTATCCGTACAATAACCTTGTAAATACCGTTTCTTCAACATTCTTGGTCACAGCAAAAAAAAAATGTAATCGTCTGTAACACGGCTAGCAAAAAGCGCAGAAAAATGGCTGTTGTCATTTAAATTCGTGAGTGAATCATAGATCCAATCAAAAAGATTCACAGTTGAATAGTTATGCTTCGATACGCTGGTAAGTATGTCGTTCATACATTACTACCGTCATATCTTAACGTATACGGGGCCCCAATTTTCCGGATGTAAAAACACACACAAAAAAAAATTTGAATATATTTTGATACCAAATTAATACTTTATTATTCATTAAAAATGTGCATATTAATAGGCTTAAAATTAATTTAATGTAATATGTTCATAATAGTTTTTTATTTGTTTATTTATCTCCTAACTATACACAACTTTAACATATATAGCCAAACCATATTTTAAGCAGATATGTACATTGATTTACTAATTTATCTATTTATAATTCATAGTGGATATTAACCTTTTTATGATGTCTTTGAGTTTCTTCAGATCATATATACATACATATACACAGTTTATAACTATTAGTATCAATTTAGTTAAAATAAAAACAAATAACTAAGGTCCATCTATAAACGCAGTTATTATATATGTCCGAAGTAATACTATAAATGCGAATAGGAGTTTGTTTGTTACGCTTTTACGCCTTTATTAATGAACTTATTCATAAAATTTTGAATACGCTTTGTTAGAGGTAAAACAAAAAATATTGGTCACATTTCATCTAGGATATAATGTTGTTCGCAAGGGATCGCTCAAATCTACAATAACGCGGGCGACGCCGCAGACAACCTAGTAAGGTTTAGATGTAGGTGGTAGAGTCAGGCTGAAGCTACTACTGATCTCAGCATGAATGGGTCGGCTCATCCGGGGCAGTACTATCCTCTTACAAAATATCGACGTGAAGTAACAGTGCTTGCATTGTTGCGTTTCATACGACCAGTGAGAGCGCCGGAGGCCGACCACCCCTCACCCCCCGCCCCTCCTCCGCCCCCTCCCTTAAACACAGGCTGGCAGCGTACTTGCGAGTCCCTTGGTGTTGCTGGTGTCTATGGACGGCGGTGATCACCTACCATCAGGTGACCCGCCTGTTCGTTTGGCTCCTATTATAAAAAAAAGTAAAACATCTAAATTGTACTTTGATACTCGCTTTTACACCTCATGTAATTCTTTGTACTCTTGACAATGTACCATATATGCAAAATTTAATTATGATCAATGGTAGTTTAGGCATGTAAACAAACAAATTCGAATTCGAAATTTATAATATTAGTTAGGATTTTATGACGTAAATCCTCCTATTTCTGTGTATATAGTTTCTGACAAATGATTGTAATTAATTAGTCTTGTTGTTTCTGTGATAATCGTGCTCCTACAAACATGATTACACATTTTTTTAAATCCATTAGTGCGCGTTAAAACTATGTTAAGTTGGAATTCTTTCCTTATTTCCGATAGTTAACGGTTGTCAAAAAATTTCCCATTATATTATTACTTATAATAAGACCCACGAGTTTCTTAGATATCTTGGTTAGATTGTAATGTATGAGGGTAATAACAAAGTGAGAAACGATAGTGTTCGAACTATATTCTGGTACGTATCTTCCTAACAATACTAAATCAGTAACACTCGGCAGTAACTTTGAACATAGTGATAAATTACTGGCGGCTGATAAACTTATGTGAAAGGCGGCTTTGTTAGCGAAATTATGAGAAAATAAAGGTTTTTTCACATTGCTATTTAGTTGTTTACTTTTTTTTTCAAACTGACTACGCTATTGACCTAGCAAGGTTTTAACAGCTTCACCGGACTACTAAGGCGAGTGCTTAAGGAACACAGCCGATTTTATTTTGACAACTAGCTCAATTTAGTTTTATTCAAATTCTTACATGGTTTTGAATAATGAATTAATGTTTGTACATTAAACAAAATAGTATTTACCAAGTGCGACGGGGTATATATACATTTTAATTTAAAATCATTTAATTACACATTCCAAAAATGACTTTCAATTTGATTTTTTTTAAATCAAAACTTATTTTCAACGTATTTCATTCAGAATTACATTGCTAAATATATCCTTGGACATAGATTTTAGAACCTATATACGGTTTCGACTAAACTGCGGCTTGTAAAGTGTCATGTAGTGGTAAGAGTTACAGCAATTTTGATAGCATAAGAACCTCCATTAACAAAATACTCAGGTAAGCCGACTTACAAGACGATAGGTCAAACGGTGTTGAATTTTATCTGCGTCACATATACCAAAACCAATCTTTATATTAGCAGACACTAGCTCATTCTCGCACGCTTCGTTGGAAATTAAAAAAATGGTAAAGGGTGCCCATCGAACCCAAAAAATAAAAATGTCAAACCATTACGAATAATTCAGCTTCGAGTGGTTATAGTTATATGTCGAAACGTGAAGTCGTTTTGATGCAATGGAGCCATTATATATATTTAGATTCGTTGATATTTATTAATATTAAAATTGTACGTGTATTTATCCAATTAAATTATATATTCGATAATTGGTAAAGTAGGTGGTAGAGCCACGGTGAAGCTATTACTGGTTTCAGCATGAATGGCTCGGCTCGACCGGGGTAGTACCACTTACAGAAAACCGATTTGAAATAACAGTGCTCGCATTGTTGCGTTTCGTTTGGTCAGTGAGAGCGCTGGAGAACCACCTCCCTGCCATTCCATGGCAAGGCACTTGCGACACCCTTGGTGTTACAAGTGTCTATGGACGGTGGTGATTACTTAACATCAGGTAACCCACCTGTCAGATTGCCTCTTATGATATAAAAAAAATATGACTGCAGAATTTCACTTTGCCAAAATTTAAAAAAATATGGTTTTTCACTACCGGAAAGTAATCATGTACGGTAGTTCAGTTTAAATGAAAAGAATTTTACAAATTTGTTAAATATTACAAAGTTACAAGGAATAAAGCATATTCAAATGTATTATTTGTGTATTAAAATAAAGTATTAACGATATAGGAAATATAAATTAAACAAAAAACATGAACAAGGACACCTTGTCCTAATAAAGTGTTTGGTTACGAGCCATACCATACACCATTATATGTTAAACAAGCGACAATTTGCTTTCAACAAGTCCGTAGATGTTTATTCGCTAGCTGTGGACGCGGCTTTAGCATAACCGGTTACTTTTATTACAACGTGAAAAGGATTTTATGGGTTCTCTTTAGAAAACTATCGTTAAATGGAATATGATAGGCGATACAATTAAAACAGTATTTCACCCGTGTAATTGTCTTAGGGCTATTAATTGTGTGTGTTTGTTTTCATTGTGACGACGCGTTTATGGTCGGTGTTTGATAATTGATATTATTTATGCTGTATATTAATTTAATATGTGGTAATAAACACACGATAATTGGAATCATGGCCGCACTTGCAAGTGTGCATAACGAGGTTTTGTATGAATTAACTATAGTTATATAAATGTAAATTGAAACTTGATCATTATGTATTACGTAAACAGCGCGACTGGTTAGTCGCCAGTAATATTTTTACACGATAATTAATAGTCGATTCTCGTTCAAAATCAATTAAAAAAATTGTTGCTTAATATTTGCCCTAATTGTCTAACAAATCCATATAAAATACCTAGTTTCCATTGAAAAACAAAACCACCTTGAACAGGACGAAGTCGCAAGCACCAACTATTATTTGATCTGTAATTCATGCTGGCACGTGCTATATAAACTCCAATTTGTATAAAAAAAGATAGAGAAATGATTAAATTACGAAAGATAGATATTACAATTGTTTATATTAATATATTGCGTGTAGAAATGTTTATTTGATGGTAGTTTACAATTTAAAACGCATCTCACTCGTCAGACATGACTTACAAGCATTTAAAAATTAGAGAGTTGTGTTTACGCCCCTACTTTTAATAGAAATTTCGTAGTTTTCTAATTGTAGACCATTTTATTATTTGTTAGGAACTTCTTAAGTCTTTATTTGTCCAACGAGTTCTTCACCTCCTAATAAAATCTAGTTTTATAGAGGTCGTCTCTATAAAAAAGCTTCCGTTTGTCATGTAATTAACTTGCTTAGGAGAGGTTTTCAACATAAGATACCCATCAAGTTAAATATTTACGCAGTTCAAGTAATGTTTGATCGTTAATTTGTTTACTTAATATGGCGTTAAAATAATCAAATTGTGAGGAATGTTTGGATGAGATGCCCTGTTTCTCGTTTAACCATGACTTTGTTCGAAACTGGAACGGTGTTATTACAAAAAAGTTAAATACGTATTAAACACTTGCTTTAAAAATGTTTCGAACTAAATACACCGCCCTCGTCCGAGGCAAGTTCGCGTTATCCATTTTTCGCAAATCTAACCTAACCTAACCAAAACGAGACAAAAGAGCAAGATGGTGAACATTCAGCGAGTGCTGTGCATTTAAAACGTAACCTTTTTAAAGCAAGTATTCAATACGTCTTTAAATTTTAATGTAATAACACCGTAATTGCTTAAACATTTTGTGTTCATTTAGTATCGGTACTTATGACATCTCATATCTCAAAACAGATTATTCTCAAGACATTTACAGATATAACTGGTAAATGAACCATCAATAATGTATTTTAACGTTTCTACTGTGTTTCATATCAGAAGATTATTGTCAAACTGCCATCTTGGTTTGTAATTCACTTGCGCTTTCCACATTCTAATACAAAATCATTAGAGATCTCTGACAAAATAATACTTTTCTTTATTATAATAATATAAATGATTAGTTTCTGCCCGCGACTGCGTTTACGTAGAAGGTGAAAGTATTTGTAAATAATTTCGTGATGGTATATAGCCTGTATCATTCCGCAATAAATGAACTACACTCGTCAAAAAAGTCTAAGCAACATGTACTAATTTAAATTTTAGGATGGTTCTTCACATTATAACGTTGTATTTTATTTTTAAAATAATATTTTTAGGGTTCTATGATGTAAAAATAACAGCTGTTGTCTTTATAAGTTCTTTTAATAACAGAAATGAACAATATTAGAATATACTGTAGAAACTAAGATACATAAGAAACTAAACTTTTTTCTTACAAAATGAAATTTCTAAAGAAAATGTATTTATTGTGAAAGAATAGAACAATTTAATACAAAGTATGGTCTCCTCTGCTATTCAGAACTTGTCGGCAACGATTATTCATTGAATTAATGAGACTGTTTATGTTCTCTTGCGGTATTCGCTCCCAATGGAATTGTAGCAAAACCTTCAGCTGTTGGGTTATTGTCGCTCCGTCCAAGTCCTTCAAAACACGTCTCTGGAGCATATCCCATACGTGCTCGATGGGGTTGAGATCTGGCGATTGTGCAGGCCAGGGCAATACCCGGATGTTCTCCGTTGCAAAGTATTCACTGGTTCGCCGAGCTGTATGTGAACACGCATTGTCATGCATTAACCTAAAATCGGAGCCAAAGGTTTGTGCAAATGGGTAGACATAAGGTCTGAGAATATCCTCAATGTAATTTTCAGCATTCTTGTTTCCATTTACAAAAACGAGCTCAGTTCGCCTGTTCTTCATAATACCCGCCCATAACATAACTGTTGAGCCGCTGTATGGATGAATTTCCTGAACGCACCTGATCCTTTCAGTATTTCCGGCCGACGATACACTCGCACCCTTCTTGTATCAGGCTTAAACCCGAATCGTGACTCATCGGAAAACATAATTTTATCCCATTGTTCCTGGGTCCATGTTATGCGTTCTCTACACCATTCATATCGACGAGCGCGATTCCCGTGACGTATCGGTGGGTACCTGATTGGGCGTCGAGCTCGTAGGCCGTACTCATGCAGTCGATTTCGCACAGTTTGAGGACTTACATCAACACCACTTGAATTTTGTAGCCTCAAACTTATCTCTCGAGCGGTTAACATCGGCTTGCAGTCAGTTGTATGTACCGGTCTTGCCGAGTGGTTGTTCTCCTGTATTATTGTAGCGCTGCCAAAGACGACAAATAACACTTCTATGAATGCCAAAATGTCGAGATATCTGAGATTGATTACTACCCGCTTGCAACATCCCTACATCCTACAGCTCTTTGCATTTCATCTGCCATTAATGACGTCGCTTCATGACGTAAAGAATATCTAACAATTCAATTTTGTCGCTAACTTTATTTAAATGGTTGGTAAAATTATAAAATCAAGACTAAACGTAGCAATTAAAACGCACTTAAATTCAAACAAATTCGCAGTCATTTGAATTTTATGAAAAAACAAAACATGATCAAATTCTTTTTTTACAACCAGCCAGTATGTCATCAATAACAAAAAAGTTTACTTACCTACGCACTTTGTTTGAGTAAATACTTATAAATCAATTAATATAAATGGTAAAATTTGTAATATCACGCATGTTGCTTAGACTTTTTTGATGTGTGTATCTAACACTGAAAGAATCATCTCGAATCGGACCAGTAATTCCTGAGATTAGCGCGTTCAACCAAGGGAACTCTTTGGTTTTATAATATTAGTATTATTTAGATTAATTCTGCATACGTAGTTATATATATATATATTTTAATTTTTGTTGCTGGCAGCGCAATGTACACAAGTAGTGAGCGAAGTTGGCGCAGACGAGATTATCTTGTCATTTGAAAAGACTAAAAATATTTAAAATAGCACATTAGTTTGTTGTATGTATCGCGACAATAGGATTTATGAGTTATATTACCCGTGTAGTTGAGGTTTTAATGAAAAAGCTCTAACGTTCTATACATAACTTAGTGCTGTACAATTCTAAACCCATAATAGTAATGCTACTAATTGAAATAGATAACCGTCCTTATAAGTAAAATTTAATGACGAATATTAGCATACCCATTAGTTAGATGTTGTATAATGGATTTTATATTACAGATCTACTGGAGTCGGACAGCGATATATTCGAAGATAACAGTACTAAATCATTTTCGCAACTGCTGTTCGATGTGGCAAGGGACCAGGTGATCGTAGGCGCAAGGTGTGTATCTAAACATGGCCTAAGCCGTTTATACTAAAGCTTGGACTACACAATAACATGTGGTTTTACAATTATATGATATGTTTTTGTATTTTTTCCATGTCTTGTTTTGTAATTTGTCAATTTTCGTTTGTAAATTAGTTGTCAAAAGTAAAATAAAATACTTATATATAAAAAGTTTGGACGCGTCGATGGTTTGAAAAAACATATTGTTTTTAAAATTTTTACTGTTTATTTTTGTTTAAAAAAAATCGGTAGAGTAACAGAGTCGCAAGATGTTCTGAACTGTTTTCCTTTTGCCATATTATACATATAGGCTAATGGGTGCTCGCTGGTCGAAATTCAACCACATTTTTTGTTCACAATGTATCTTATATGTATCTTAGATCGTAAAGTATGAAGAAAAAAAGTTTTTCCAGTTTTATTTCTTTTGATAATACTAAAGCTGATCAATAGTTACTAAATAAAAAATAAACAAAGTCGATTGAGAGATCGAGGAGAAAGATTTACGTAATTGTTTAACTGCTACTGTTATAATAATGTTATAATATAACATAATTAAATCCCCTAATGGCAGTTTCGTTACAGTTATTAAACACAGTAAAAGTTTTATTTATATCACAAAAAAAATTTATTACGGAACAAAATGCTAAATAACGATATTGCGTATTCAAAACTAATTAACATAAATATTTTTCTCACTTTCAAAGACATTATAACACATAAATAATAAAGTAATCTACACTAAACACAGTTTTAATCAACACACATGGCGTCTCGTATACACGATTAAACAAAATCCATATGTGTCAGCATCAGTTTATATTCGGCATAAATAATAACTCGTAAAAAATAATTTAATATCTCACATGAATTTTTAATATTGATTACAGTGTGTACTCGGTACGTTCAGCCTAATAAGTTGAACAAACTGTCTGAGTCATTAACCTGTAGTGTCAACTTATGATATAAGATAGTTGTTATCAATGCAGGTAACAGGTTCTTAACGGAATGTTGGGAATAATGTCTCTCAATGTGGTTTTAATTAAATTGCACCGTGTTTTCGACAAGCGCCGCCGCGTCGCAAAACTTACGGGAAATATATTTTCGTAAATGGTCTTACGTTTATAAGCATTAATTTATGTAAGTTCAGTGGTAACAGCAACTTGTAATTATATGTTATCTCAGGGATTAACACATCATTTCCAATATTAAATAAGTACTGAACACATCTTTATATGTTACTTGATATGCCCGCGACTTCGCATGCAACTTTATGTAAAAATAGTGCTTAATATAGTCATGTGAATGTATTATTTACTTATCTACATTTCTCTTGTACTTACGCCGCGTCGTCATTAAAATTACAATAACTTTTGGTAGTTTCTTTTTGTATCATTGAAGACAAACGAAGAGATGGCTCACCTGATGTTTTGTTGTCACCACCGTCCATAGACACTTGCGACACCAGGGGTGGTCTCCAGTGCTCTCACTGACCAAACGAAACGTAACAATGCGAGCACTGTTACTTCACGTCAGTTTTTTCTGAGAGGGTGGTGCTACCCCGGTCGAGCCGACCCATTCATGCTGAAACCAGTAATAGCTTCAGCTTGGCTCTACCTAGAGTGGACTGATTTAATGAAACAAAGACTAAACTATTTTCGAAGATATGCTTTATGATTTTATTGTAAATTCATGACTTTAGCGGTGATGCGCGTTCAAACAAACAGACAGACATATAGACAGACAGACATTTCTAATCATTATTGAAATGTATCATATTACATATTCCTAGACACCAACTTTTAACAAAAATCTACTCTGACTCCGTGAGTAGTTTGGTGTCAAAATAAATTACAATTCAATATTTTTTTCAAATTGATCCCTTGTTTATTTGTTCATTAATCATCTTTTAATGGTAACTAAAGTTATATATTTCGTGGTAATGTGATGTCGCTGTGATAAGATTAAATCTTCCGGGAACGTGAACGGTTGTTTAATATGTATTCCTAATTAAACTGTTTACGTCGTTTGGCCTGGATTAGCTAGTTTTAACTGTGTCGACATGATAGCTTCTCTGACACGGTGTGTTCATTTGACATAATATATTTTATAGCGCGTTTGCGTTACATAAAAGAGAATATTTTTTTAAACAAATATTAAAATAACTTTACTAGTATTTTGCTTACATTATTTTTTGCTTATAATGGCTGGTTGTTGTATGCCGTGTTTATTAACTATATTCTTTTTTTCTCCCTATATCGTATGTTGGTTGATAGAGATTGGTTTAACGGTAAGTAATTAAGTAGTAGTCTATTTAAGTCCTTGACTGCCAACAACCAGGTATCTAGTTTGTGAACTTGGACAGGAGGTCCAGTACAAGTTATTTCGTGCTTTCTTTAGTTACCCTATTTTGAGTACAAAGTCGTTATAACAGTGTAAATATAGGTCCGGTGGCTTAGCTTAGGTTAGCTCAGATAGGTCGCGATTTTTGCACAAAGCTAAGCTACATATTCATACTTATATGAGTTATTGAAACATATATGTTTACCAAGCATACATACCTCGACAACTCTTATATGTATTTTGTGTCGGATAATTTTTCTAAACTATTTCAGTTTGATAAGGGAAAAAATAAAACCCTTCCACTTTTATGTGTAAGCATATGTGCGTGCACGTGTGAGGAAGTGATATGTGCAATGTTGTAGCAGTGATGTAAGATTTTATGTCACTGTATCGCGCGAGCAGCGGACCCGCCGAGGTGGGCCTAGTCTGGTGTGCGGGAGCGAAATTTACCCCCAGATCACGGCGGCGTGATCTGTGGTTACGCGGGCTTGGGCGTGAGCACGCTCTGTTTGGAGAGACAGGCTGGTACTGATTGTTCATTGCCGTTATTTATCAGGAGATTCGGAAAAATATGTCGCGGACGTCTTCTATAATGCGGAGCGTTCGGTACGGGTTTGTATTGTGCGGCGGATATCACTAACGGACTGAAAGCAATCACCCGATTAGGCTTCCCACGGCAGTGGTTCAAGCCTAGGTTTAATCCCTCAGTAGGGAGCCCTTGAGTGCATTGCTTGCGCGATACGGTGACACACAAATATACATCACCGCTACAACACTACACGATCACCCCCACACACGTACACGCTTACACATGAAAGTGGAAGGGTTTACTTTTTTTTCCCTTATCGAACTGAAAAACTCTCAATTTTCCGATAATAAATATATGGAGGACTTGTTGAGGCGTGTATGCTTGGTACACATATACGGTTCAACACCTCATACATATATGAATAGTTAGCTAGATTAGCTAGGTCGCGATTTTGCATGCAATAGGCAACAGCCAAGCCGAGGTGTGCCGTGCACCCTTGAGCTGGTTGCCAAAATAAAATCGGCTGAGTGCCTTAAGCGCTCGCCTTAGTATTCCGGTGAAGCTGTTAAGACCTTGCTGGGTCAATAGCGTAGTCATTTCGAAAAAAAAAAGATTGAAAGCAAGTATGCAATATTTATTTAACTTTTTTGTAAGAACACCGTTCGTGTTACAGTAGAGAACATCCAATTCATTGGTTAGTACAATTACGTTTATTTTATGAGACCATAAATAACATCTTTTTAATTATTACCAGTTGTTTGTCGTTAAAGCGTTTGAAATAATTTCTGTACTAATACTTGACGCACGGGTGTCGTAATGTAATATTTAGACCACCAGTGTAAATGAATAGCGGGACCCTTCAAAAGGGAGGAGGCGCTCTTATTACAGTGTCAATATACAGAATAGAATGTGTATTGTCTTAGTATTGACAGCTGTGTGATTATATTAAGTGATATTATGACTGCGACATCTACTTTTATGTATGCAGAGAAAGAAACAGTTAGTACATCTTCCTTTCTTGTTTCTTAACCAATTTTCTTTATTTTTCTTTTTTAGAGAGTGTAGTTATTTCCTTGATATTATCCATACTAATATTACAAAGAGGTAAAATTTGTGAGTTTGTGACGTTGTTACCTTGTAGGGGGTAATCTCAGTAACTACTGGTCCGATTTGAAAAATTTTTTCAATGTTATATAGCTCATTCATCGAGAATGGTTATCACGCTAACCCCAATAGGAGCGGATCACCAATGAATAATGTTTCAAAAACGGTTTTTTTTCCTCTTGAGAGTTTTCGCTGCGTGTTAGAAATAAAGAATATCTTTATTCCACGCGAAGGAAGTCGCGGGCAGAGGTTAGTGCTTGATAAATTAATCAATTATGGTTAAATATCGATGTGAAAACTACACGATCAGCAGGTTTCTTAAATTTATATATACGGCTTAAGCGCTCGCCCGATAAGTCCTTTTATCGAACTGACTACGCAATTGGCCTAGTAAGGCCTCTACAGGGGATACTAAAAAGTCCGGTGAAGTTTGTATAGCCCTGTTAGGCCAACAGTGCTAGTCGGTTTGAAGATAAAAATACATTTATAAAAAACTGGCGGTCCCGGCGAACATTATCGTGCCCTGATAATCCTTGAAACCTTTCTCATGAATCAGTTTATCTGCTAGTAAAAATCACATGGAAATTTGTTCAGTATTATTTGAGCTTATCGCGAACAGACTAACAGATGTGGCAGAGGGTTTTGTTTTATAATATGTAGTGGTTAATATAATAGGTAATTATAACACTTTATTGCAATACTTGTTTTTCACCGCAGTTTCTCTTGTGCTAATTTTTACCACCTGGAAACCGTACTTTCTTTCTTGACTAAATGCGAGTTTGTGTTACGTTTTCCCTCCTTAATTTATCGACCGAACATCAGGAATATGCATACACATTGCCAATAGTACAGAACAGGACATAGTGTACTCTTCGTACTGAAAAAAGTACTGTTCCAGAGGGATAGTTCAAATGTACCTTAATGCGAGCGAAAACGTAAGTTAAATAAAGTAGATTATAATGAACTAGCTGTGCTTGCGACTCCGTCTGCGTCGAACTTAATGTAAAAAAAAAATCACTAATAAAATCATATTCTGAATGTTTTTTTTTTCTCGAACTGACTACGCTATTGACCTAGCAAGGTCTTAACAGCTTCACCGGACTACTAAGGCGAGCGCTTAAGGCACTCAGCCGATAAATATTCTGAATGTATAAAATCCGTTAACTTTCGCTCTTAAGTGGCGTCGTCATTAAAATTACAATAACTTTTGATAGTGTCAACTGATTTTGTAGAAACCAAGACTAAATGTTACTTAAAAATATGTTTATTGCTTTTCTTTGTGAGGTTTTATCGTGAACACAGTACTTTAGCAGTGATATGTGTTCATAAAAATACAGTCAGACATTTCTAACAATTATTGAAATATATTTTATTACTTATTTCAAGACATCTGCGACTATTTCTTCAATAAAAATCTAAAAAGTACAGACACATTAGATTAGATATACTAGCGAGTTAGGCAGACGTTGTCCCGCCCTAATTATAAAGAAAAATCCATAACAAATTATATAGCAAAACCTTCCTCATGAATCAATTTATCCACTGGTGAAAATCCGTTCAGCAGTTTTTGAGTTCATCGCGAATAGACAGACAGACAGACAGGGTTGGGGCCTTTATTTTATACTATAGTATTATATAAACGTATACTATTGTTTATTATCTATCAATTAAAATTTAAATTGAATAGTAAAACTTGCATCGCTTTTGATCGGACTCCGACTTTACATTTGGGCGAGCTATTAAAACATTGTGTTTACACAAATGGTTCTCGACTCCGTTACGGTTAAGAAATGCTTTACCTATAGACGTTGCCTGGATAGTGTGTAGGTGTGTTGTTATTTAACACTCTCTTAGGACGATGCTTCAAATTCTTTGCCTCCTTAGAAGCTTACGGTTCACGTTTGTCTAATATGTTACTTTACTGTTTATGGCTGATAGGGTTGTCACTTTTAATACCTTACTAGCTGATATCCGTGACTTATGACCTTAACAAAAATAAAACAAAAATAAACAAAAAAAAATTGACAGTAAAAAATATTTCACTTCCTCCCTCCAGCCCATGCGCACCACACTGTTTGCACCACATCTCTACGGGAAGGAAAATATACGTCGCTGTAGGCTACATGCTTATAAAATTCTTATTTCTTTAAAAATTAAAAAAAAAATTGAGCCGTCACGGGACTCCTGGCTGATGTGAAACATCAAAATTGTTTTGTCTAAGTTATATGCATGAAAGAACAAATTACGACGGGAAAACGGGAAAAAAAAGTTATGGCATAATGAAAAGATAAAGGAAAAAAATTACAAATTAGTTCCATAAAATAATAACTGTTTGTTTATTTTTTTACATAAATACTCATTTTTCATTAAATACAAAAAAATCAAATAGGCGCATGCGCGGTGTTTTTGGCGACATCTATCAAATGACGCTAGGTCGTCGGCGCGTGCCATAAAACACTAGTAAAACAAGTGGCCTACAAGATAGGGTTGCACATGTTTTTGAGTATTTCGTTAATAGTGCAATGTTCGTGTTATTTTGCGTCGCCACGCCAACAATCAGGTTTACCATCCGCCTATAGATGTTTCACATCAATAATTATACTTAATGATGAATGATATTTTTATACATAAGGACTAAGGGCTAAGATGGAAAACTAATAGAAAATAATCAAAATTTGTCTAATACTTTTGCGTATTTTTTTCACGATTTATTTTTTCACTGAAAGCTCCTTATTAAGTTTTGGTACCTACACTGATCGACGTGATGTCAGAACAGACTATCCATCAAGCTATTATAAGGGGTTTGCAGGAAGCATGGGTTTTAATTCTCATAGCCGTAAGATACAAGATTAACTTTCTCTCAACCGGTAATCATAACACGCAAGTATTTAAAATATAAAAATGACACCGGAATACTTTTACGTAAGTGGATACTGTGTGAATATGACAATGAGTTGCTGAATGTAGACGTTCTATGTCAGGTTATACGACTTTTATATGGTGGACGCATTACAGTAGAACGTGAATGCCGTACCACTCGTTTGTAGGTATTTTTTATTTACATATAATACTTGTTTGTTATTGTGTTTGTCGCACGTGCATACACGAGGCTGGTTAACGATACTAATATATTTGTTTATATATTACTATCTGCCCTCGACTTTGTCCGCTTGGAATAGTTACTTTGGGCTAACGCTAACATCCAGCAGAATCTCTCGAGAGGAAAAAACCCCGATTTTGAAACATCCTTCATTAGTGCTCTGCTCCTGTTGGTCACGGTGTGATGTTATATAGCTTAAACTTCCTCGATAAATGAGCTATATAACAATGAAAGAATTTTTGAAATCGGACCGGTAGTTCCTGAGATTACCTCCTACAACGTCACAAACTCACAAATTCACAAACTGTACCTCTTTATAATCTTAACATTTAAATTTCTTCTGGACGTGTCACAGAACTCCTAAACAGCTGGACCGATTTTAATGAAATTTTGTGTGCGTTTTCCAGTGGATCCGAGAATGGTTTAGATTTACAATTGGATCCGGTAGGTGGCGCTGAGGTTGACTTTTATGTTTTTTTTTTAAATTATCGAAGCAAGACAACGTCCGCAGGGACCGCTAGTATTAGTATAGATAGCTACTACATGATACGGGCATATTATGAGAGAGGTGAAAGCTAGAAACTAAAAAAGTTCCTGAGTATAAGGGTTGATGGACACAGGAATAACATAGCTTTTGATAATATGAAACGGAATCAAATGTTCACTTTACAGTACGGCTGTAGTATAGAGAAATAAAATGTAAATGAACAATTAAACGTCAATCTGTCAATTGTGTCGATAACTTTGAAGATCTCATTGTCTTCTGTCACATTCACTTTTTTTACATAAGGTTTTTTTTTTTAATCCAAATAGTTGACTTTTTCTGTACGATTTATCAAAAATTTTCTTTTATACAAAGCTTGTATTCGCAAATAACAAAAAAAGCCAACAAATATGTGATATGCTTACATATATTCGGCAAATGATTTTTATGTATATGGATATTAAACCCGGTTTAATTAATACATTAATTTCACAATTGCCTCCATAAATTTTACCAACTAAATTTGTAATAATTTGTTATCTTAATCAGAATAATTGGGGTGCATAAATATATTTTACGCTCACATAAAATATTACATTGTAATCAAAATACAGTGTAATTTATAACGGTGGTTTATTATATTGCTATCATCATATTTGCAATAAATTGTATGCGTTTCCCGGTTCACATTTATACTTCCGTGATTTTACCCACTTTCGCATTTATAAACTGTAACTACATTTATTTCATTTCGCGCCCTTTTTAGGTAAACGAAGTAAACGTCGTAACTACGTTAATAATTAAATTTATTTGTGAGAATATACTTGAATACTCGGATTATGTGATTTTTTTTTTTCTCGAACTGACTACGCTATTGACCTAGCAAGGTCTTAACAGCTTCACCGGACTACACCGGATTATGTGAAGTAGAACTTGAAATGTTAAAAATATAATAAACATTTTATGGAAATGTTTTTCTTTCTCTCATAAAAAGTTAGAAAATCAAAAACCGTTTATATCGATATCTGTAAGACAGTGTTTTACAGTCATGAGGTTTACCCAAAAAAGGGACCATTTAACCTTTAAGAATAAATTATGCGAAACAAAGTTCTTACTAAAAATAAAAAAATAAAAATAAATCTTGATACTTTGTTCGTAGCTTTGTAGGTGGTAGAGCCATGCTGTAGCTATAACTCGTTTCAGCATGAGTGTGTCGGCTCGTCCGCGGTAACCCTCTCACAGAAAGCCGACGTGAAGTAACAATGTTTGCATTGTTGCGTTTCGTTCGGTCAGTGAGAGCGCCGGAGGCCCACCTCCCCTTCTCCCTTCCCTTTCACTTCTTCCTCCTTCCCCACGAATGTAGGCTCGCTACGTACTTGTGACTCCTCTGGTGTTTGTGATGGCTGTGGACGGTGGTGATCACTTAACATCAGATGACCCACCAGTACGTTTGCTTCCTATGGCATAAAAAAGAAAACTTAATAAACTGATTTGAATGTAGTTTACACAGGTGTAGAGTACATTTAATTACACTTTAAAGGGTAGGCACTACGGATAAATGTATCATTAAAAACAGTAAAAGTGTTAATCCATACCTAGTTTTAGCGTTTCACCACACCATAATGTTCAGTGACAATGTGTTCGAATACGGTATATGCACTAAACTGTTGAAAATTGGTGCTCAGTTACAGCCAAAACGTACCTATCGGTTACTGGTGACATATATTAAACTTGTGGCTAGTAGCTGGTCAGGCGGACTTGGAAAAATCCTTACCACCATTCCATGGATTCATCAAGATTTCATGTGAAACATCTATAGACGCGAGTAAACCTGATTGTTGGCGTGGCGATGACGCGACGATGCCATGCGCAAGCGACTGTGCGCAATCACTCTTGCCGCACTGAGCTCGCATACTTATAGTGTAATTTGAGAATTTGAGATTCGTTCGATTCGAACAATTTCGATGTTTCACATCCGCCAGGCGTCCCGTGACGGCTTAACTTATTTCCATCACTGAAAACTCATGTTTATTGTAGAGATTATAGGCTGCTTCATATTGGTTGTAGGCCAGAATCCGTCTTCTGTGTAACTATGACATCCTCTGTAGATTCATTTAATTACTCTTGTGACTAGACAAGCAAAGGCTGTTTTACCCTGAAAATAACAAAAAATCTTAGAATCAGAGCTCAGCGCCATCTCCAAGGTCTAATTGTGAATTTAAAGCATTCTAGAATCCTGACCACAGAGAGTATGTCATCAAAATCGGTTCAGATCTTTAAGACGAGTTAAATCACATACATACGGACAGAAAACCTATAAACACATAAAGATTGGATATGTCTCATTAAATAATTTATTTATTATACTTTGACATATCAGAACTTATCACAAGCATTTTGATGTGAATGAAGTCACGACCGTTAGGCTAAGTTATATATATATAAAAAAATTATAACCTTCAAAGCTGCAAAATCGGTTTTACGGTAGTCATGTTCTGGCATGGCGTGGCGTCTACTGCCATACACACAATCTATGTATATTCATAAATGTAGTTTCGTATATACAGTTAATCTTACTGTTTTAAAATTTTCTTGCAGATGTCTATGATAAAGCGACTGATCACACATATGCAATTCGAAAGTTTTTATCTGTCTGTCTGTTTGTCCCGATTTAACGCTAAAACTGCTGAACCAATACTTATTACTTACGGTACTGGAATTGACAAATTATACTTAGAAATTTAAAAAAAAATGTTAAAAAATTCTGTCGACCGATTGACACGAGATGTATTGCAATCTATAATTTATATAAATCCTTTAATTTTAAGGATGCGGCTGCCAGCTTCGTCGCGGTAGTAACACTATTGAAGTTATATGTTATATTAAATTATTTTTGACAAATTTAGAAATTGCTCTCATATAATCAATCTCAAATGGTACTTCATCTCCTTTTTAATTCTAGATTCATTAAGCCTTCTATTGTTTTTTATTTCATTTCCCGATATCTATCTTTATATCTAATAACATTAAAGGAGCAATTCTTCTATATTTTTATATTGTTATACATTCAGGACCTAGGAAACGGCGTCAGCTATCTCCCTGAAACTTAGTATGTAGGGTTTCAGGGACAATAAATCGATTTAGTTAAATTTTATTCATAGGAAACTTTTTATCTGAGTTTTCAGGCAATGAAAAAATATTACTAGAATGTAAAGGTAAATTTCGCCGCCGCTGTCAAAACGAAAATGGCTTAGATGAAAATCGGCTGCTTCGAAAATCTGTCTAACCGCAGTTTGAATCCGTCTCACCCCAGTTCGAATCGTAGTGACAGCAAAAGCGATATCTTTTTCAAAAATTTTTTTTTTGGTTAGAAAGTGCTAATTTTGTGAGGCAAACCAAACAGTTTATTTTAATTTAAAAATGTTTTTTAAAGAACCGAGCTATGCTTGGTTGTCCATGTACTTGTTTATTATAATACTCTACGAAGGATTAAATAAATCAAAATTACAAATACTTTCCTCAGTTATTAGAGAACTAGCTGTTACCCGCGGCTCCGCACGCGTTTTTTGAATGTATTAAATAAATTTAAAATTATTATTAGATGTATAAATAACAATACTGTTTCAAAAATATTTGTAAGTATGACACGCACATCATCTACAGTAACAGGTAACATGTATATTATATATGTGAATACTAATAGTGTATCGAATGGGATGGGATTTATCATAAGCCACATACATAGCTGGAACTTTAAACTACTATCTATGTATCACCCTCAGTGCTCACTTACACTATATAAGAAAGTAATGAAAATATTAAGCATTATCGACGAATATGTGTTCAATCTTTTATTATATAGATATAATATGTCCATATTGTTGATATAATCAAGTTATTAATATACCTTGCTATAATTTAAATCACATATAAACATATGACTTTCAATTATATTTATTCTTGGAGTCCAGTACAATGTACATCACACGCGCATGTTTACAGTGAACAACATATTTTTGGTCAATTTCACACATACGAATGCACGGATAACAGTTCATCACAACATGGTGTCAACAAAGTCGTGTTTCACGTCTGTCTATATGTCTGTTCGCGATAAGATCAAAAACGCATCTTCAGGCTGTTTTAACCAATATGTAAAATGATTTTTGGGCAAGGTTTAGGTAATATTTGTCTTATTATTAGAGCGGGTATCGTCTGCTGAACACGCTAGCTCAAAATAAAACAGCTAATTAGTTAGTTATTTGCCCGTAAAATTCCCGTTCAAATATTACTTGTAGTCCGTTGAAGCTGTTAAGACCTTGCTAGGTCAATGGCGTAGTCATTTCTAAGAAAAAAAACCGTCCTAATAGGTCCAGCCATTTCGGAGATTACCCGGAAAAATTAAACAAACAGACATATCGACAGAATTAAAAAAAGATGTTGATATTTGTAGCACCGCAGATATATGTATTCATCAAAAAGTTTTCATTTCAATATTATATACATACACTTTATTCTTATAATACATAATATATCACAAACCAAAAATTCGGAACAAAACTAACGTAGAATAAACTTTTTGAGGAGTTTTTGGCGGTATTTCAATCTGTCATGTAGTAGTAGGGTTTTGTATTTTATTCATAATCTTGTGTTATTTGACTCTATATTGTGTTAAATTGGCGGCGTTTTATGTAATATGGTTTGTTTATTGTGCATAAGTGAAATGAATGAAAAATAATACCACGGAGCATGTATTGTGGGGTCTTGAAAATTAAGAAGGTAAAAAATTACGAAATATTATATAGAAGATTTGGCGCTTACACCTTTACATTAACTTAGACATAGAAGAAAACTGGGTAGAGAATACATACGAACTACCTATATTGACAACTCCAGAATTGGCAGTATGGATTAATTCCTTCACCTGTATTGATGGACGAATATTACTACTACTACTAACCTTTTAGAATAACAGCACAAAATAGACTTTAAAAATGTTTGCTATAGCAACGTACTAATTATAATCAAAAATTGGAATTAAAAATAACGTAGAATAACCTTTTGAACAGGAACACAAAATAAACCCTAATAATATTTCCGATAGAATGTTATCATGTAACCATGGCAACGCAATACTGACACTGACATGCAGCGGATGCTCTAAAATAGCCCGATTTTGAGACATTCTTCATTAGTGCTCCGCTCCTATTGGTTTTAACGTGATGATATTTAGCCTATAGCCAACCTCGATAAATGAGCTATCTAACACTGAAAGAAACTTTCAAATCGGACCGGTAGTTCTTGAGATTAGCGCATTCAACCAAACAAACAAACAAACTCTTCAGCTTTATAATATTAGTATAGATTGGAAGGCACAACGAACGACAAGATACTTAGCACTGTAACAATTTGGAAAAGATTTCAGTCACCCAAAAAAGTCAACAAAAACTCGATCAGGCCTTTTTGCAGGCAGCATGATAGTGGCGAAAAAAGGGTCAAGATATTGCCCCTTAGATATTTTCTTTTAACTTTGTATTGTTGACAATCGTATATCTTAATTAAAATGGTTCTAAAACAGAGAGAGGTTATACATATTGCTGTACAATGAGGGTCGTCTCCCTTGTCTTGATACAGAACATATTTAATCGGTTGTAGAACTGAGTTCTAGAGTTCAATGAATTCTTTATTATTTTGTTTTATACTGTAATCTGGTCAAGCAGTGCGTATTAGGTTGACATTATACGTAATTGGATTGACATATAAATAAATGCGATACTATTCACCATCTGTTGCGACTTACTCAATGTATCTGTTACACTCGGCTCGACGTATTGATATTTGATGCTTGAGGTATTTAATGATCATGGTATTAAGTTTCTTATATTGCGTAATAACGGACTAAATGTACACAGCGAATACAATAATAAAGTTATTATAACACATTATCTTATCACGCGGTTTGTTTTTTATATAAGTTTGACAGACTTCGTGGCGCAATTTTTTAAAGCTTTATCTTTGAGCTCAGAGGTCAAGGATGCAATCCACGCACATGACTAATTATTGTGTGAAGATTATAATATTATAATTTTGCCGTCGTAAAGAGGTTAAGGCTTTGTTAGGTTAATAGCGCAGTGCAAAAAAAAACCGTCGCATAGAAGAGGAATGCACCTAACTAAATCACAAATCGGGGAAATGCCGCATAGCACCTTTATCGGAGTACGTCTAACTAATTTTTTATAAAAAGTAATTTGGGAACCTCTAATCCTGTTGAGTAAGATCGTATTGAGCAAATTTCTGGAGAACACGGACTTATTTTCATATATTTGCAACATATTAGACGCCATTAAAATTCTACGGAGAACATTAGTTCTTGTTTCTGTTTATAATTTAGCAGAAAAAAATACTATTCAATGCTGAAATCTTATTTCGAATACTCTATATACAACTTAATATTGCTAATAAGGGTAGGTGCGTCCCTTCTTATTTGGACGGAAGGATTATCATTTGTGTATCTTAACAATTCAAGTTATGTTTAGTTTGAAATTATATGGCAATGTATGATGTAATGTTTTGCATTCTAAACACAACGGGAATCGTTTAGGCACAAGTTTCTATAAACGATTGTCTTCATCATGTTTTATTATTACACGTTTATATCCCAAGCGCTATAACTACTTGAACACCGTGTCGAATAACATAGATTGACATAGAGCTTGAGAATTCCAGAAGCAAGATATAATAATGCGGAAGAGCATTTGCTAGCGCTATACTTCAAATTTGAAATCTGCCGTCAAGTGCTTTTTGCTATGTTCCAACAGCCACTTGAGAAGTTGTAGTCTTCTAAGTTTCAGGTAGTTTTCTAAACTATGCTATGCTATTTTCCGAACTCTCTCTTTTTTTTGCCAAAAGGCAGCAAACAGATAGACGGCCCATCTGATGTTAAATGATTATCGTCGCCTATGGATAACTGCAACACCAGGGACATCGCTGTTACGTTGACGACCTTGAAGAGCGTATCCCTTTTTGAAAGGCCCCATGTCATAACCCTGTCTCTGTACTGCAGGCGTACAAGTATGTATGCTGTCTCGTATGTTCCCCAGGTGGTGAGCAAATAACAAATAGAATTGTCACGCCTAAGAACAATTCTGCTATAGATACGTGGGTATCGCCGAGCTGGTGATGAAGATAAGGTTACATTACACACATATAACCTTTACTTTTCCTCGCCCAATATGTTTTTTTTCCACCGTCCTCTTCCCGCTGTCCTCTAAGTATTTACAACCTTAATACGCATATCATCCTTCAAATATACCATCTTTTTTTCAGTCGTTCTCTAGTCCTATATACATTTTCTCTTAATCGTAGATGAGATTAGTAGGTACGCTAAGCCTGTACATATTCTTTAATCATGATCTTTAGCTTGCTTTCAAAAATATACTTATGTATTCAGATCGTAGATTAAAACTTAAATCTCCAGTGAATAAGATTTAGATAACTTTGCGATGTAATAGGATACATATACTCGACTGGATTATTACCATGCATTGGTGATAAACCAATGGCAGCTACGGAGAGGTGATTGGTGATGAACGGATTCTTAGATTATGCTGTGACTTTACCCTAAGTTACAATGTTGTTAATTTTAGGAACTAACAAAAAGTCATTGTACTTAAAGCCGTACGGAAGAACAGTTTCGAAAATGCATATTTAAATCTGCGTGATAGGATTGTTAATGCTACAAATGGTTTACTTACCCACGGTACTTGTAATGTCAATTAGTATAAACAGTCTCTGCACACAAAACGAATATGTTAGATAAACAGACCGCGTGTGACATTTAAACATATCTGGATGGTTGTTTGTTAATTCTTATCTATATTGCAAAGGAGTCATTGATAAAATACGTTCGCATTTATTGGGGGAGGGAATGTCGTTGGACAGAGAGGGTGACATTTATAAGATGTGACAAGTGGGAGGCTGGGGAGTTCTAAGGAAACGTGATCTTCGCGGCTCATCAAACACTTTTTTTACTTGTAATAATCTCGTGATGCGATATTGATATATATTGATATTGATAGGGACCCAGAAAGTTTGATATAGCGTGACAAAAGGGGGAAGGGATCTAAAAAGGTAAAATTTCGCGTGACTTACTTTATGAAAGGTTCCAAAGTTTTTTATAACACAAGGACAAGGCATACCTAATTCTTAAATTAGTTTGTACTTTATATTCCAATATTTAAGTAACATCTTATCTAACGGTAGTCCAGTGATGCTGTCAAGAGCTTGCTAGGTCAATTAGTGTGTACCCGGCTGTCTCCTTACAAGACGAAGGTCTGGCGGCGGCACTTCTGCCGCTGGGCCACACCGCTCGGGCGGCACGTTGAAGTCTATAGAGATCTCGTGCCGCCCCAACCATAGCGGAAGACGTACAGCGTGGGGTTTTAGTCCGCGGGAGTCGGACATAACCCACGCTCTCCCCCGGGAGGGTGGGTATCCATAAGGGATTTCCCCACGTAAAAAAAAGGTCAATAGCGTAGTCATTTCGGAAAAAAAAGCTTGTCAAAAATTAAATTCTGACGTGATATAAAATGATAAGACGTTAAACTTAGAGAAGATTCGGATATAGAAGTGCAGTTATAGAAACCCATTTAAAGCTGCTCAGAGGAGATTTTTAACGTAGGCTAGGAGAGAATTAGAAAAATTGTCTATTTCGATTGGGGCGATGTCCAAATATGCCATAACTAAGCTATTTTCGGTTCAATCTGATATAAATTTCTGATTCGCTGCGTAATTAATTTGATACAATCTAGTGTTACTTTTAATTTAATTAAGAGTGTCCAGTATCTCTCTCTAATAAATAACGATTTAACTGGATGGATTTAACCTATTGGTCTTAAAATGTGGTAACTAAAATGTTTCAAGAACAATAAAATCTTTAGGGGTAGAACATTCGTTTTATTTCGATGACCAATCAGTTTTTTGGAACTTTGTCAGAAACAGTGGCAGTTTGAAAGGGTGAGATAGCAAAATTAATCTAATTTGTCATTTTTTAGAGCTGACCTGTTTAAACAAATCCCCGTATTTCACGATACTTACATGCATTTTGATATATGTATAATATATTTGATAACTGTGTATATTATTTGTAGGCGCAGGACGCAAAATTAGTGAATACATTTCCAATATCTTTTCCTAGGTTTACTTCTTAGCTTATAGCTAACTAGCTTCTTCTTAACTTATTAATTAAAGTAAGTAAAGTTTATAAAAGGTACAATTTTCTTTGCCTTGAAGACGTGAAGCAAACTGTGTAGTACTAACGCTGCTCGCTACAAAATACGCCCGCGACATATTTTTACCGATCCTCCCGATGAAATAACGGCAGCGAACGATCAGTACCAGCCTGTCTCTCCAAACAGAGCGTGTTCACGCCCACGCCCGCGTAACTACAGATCACACTGCCGTGGTCTGTGGTTAAATTTCGCTCCCGCACACCAGATTAGGCCCCATCGGCAGCGACTCAAGCCTAGGTCCGTTCCCTCGGTGTGGAGCCCTTGAGTGCGCTGCTCGCGCGATACAGTGACACAAAAATTTACATCACTGCTACAACACTACACGATCACCCCCACACGTGCACGCCCACACGTTTACACGTGGAAGTGGAAGGGTTTTATTTTTTTTCCCTTATCCAACTGAAAAAACTCTAATTTTCCGATAAAAAAATATATGGAGGGGTTGTTGAGGCGTGTATGCTTGGTACACACACATATGCGTCTCAACAACTCAAACATATATGAATAGTTAGCTAGGTTAGCTAAGATAGGTCGCGAGTTTGCATGTAACAGGCAACAGCCAAGCCAAGGTGTGCCGTGCACCCTTGAGCTAGTTGCCCAAATAAAATCGGCTGAGTGCCTTAAGCGCTCGCCTTAGTAGTTCGGTGAAGCTGTTAAGACCTTCTTAGGTCAATAGCGTAGTCAGTTCGAAAAAAAAAGAAAAAAACTGTATAGTATTTGGTTTTTCTTGTGTATATATAATATATTCTTAGGATATCAATGAAGCAGATAGATTTACGGGTATCAACTAGTTATAAATAGATGATAAAAACGAAACATTATATTTTTGGTTACAGAGATGCCTTATATCGTTTATCACTACGTGGTCTTCGGCAGTTGGAACGAGCTCATTGGCCAGCGCCGAGTGAAAGGATAATGTTATGCCAGATCAAAGGCCAGAGTGATGAAGACTGCCATAATTACGTGAAAGTCCTACTTTCATATGGACATAAATTGTTTGCCTGTGGGACGTATGCTTTCAGTCCTGTCTGCAGCTGGAGAGAGGTTAATATTCCTTTACTTTATTTTTAAATTCAATTCCATACTAATAATATAATCGGGTCAGGAACTGTTTGTTAAGTTCTCACTACTAAATTTTGAATCCATAGCAATTCGATATAGAATTTTGACTTAAGGAAACTGTGGAGGAAAAAAATAATAATCTATATTTACGGTGATAATAGTATAAAAGATCTAGTAACTCAATTATAAATATTATTTAGACAACTATAGCTGAGAAATTTACCTATATTAGTCAGAAATTCTTTGAAGAGTGTCTTGAAACATAATGCTGGATTATTTCTGTTAGTACAGCTCCCTATTCATGCTAATTCTGATGATATACATGCAATCATCGGTAGTTAGAGGGCCGATTAGGCCTCCCACGGCAGCGGTTCAAGCCTAGGCTCGATCCCTCGGTAGGGAGCCCTTGAGCGCGTTGCTTGCGCGATACGGTGACACACAAATATACATCACCGGTACAACACTACACGATCACCCCCACACACGTGCACGCCTAAACGCTTACACATAAAAGTGGAAGGGTTTACTTTTTTTTCCCTTATCGAACTGAAAAACTCTCAATTTTCCAATAATAAATATATGGAGGAGTTGTTGAGGCGTGTATGCTTGGTACACATATACGTTTCAACAACTCATACATATATGAGTAGTTAGCTAGGTTAGCTAAGATAGGTCGCGATTTTGCATGCAACAGGCAACAGCCAAGCCGGGGTGTGTCGTGCACCCTTGAGCTGGTTGCCAAAATAAAGTCGGCTGAGTGCCTTAAGCGCTCGCCTTAGTAGTCCGGTGAAGCTGTTAAGACCTTGCTGCGTCGATAGCGTAGTCATTTCGAAAAAAAAAAAAAAAAACGGTAACCATATTAACTGATTCGTTGTTATCAATAACTTCAGTTAGAATAAGAAATAAAATTGATTTCTCTTATCCCTCATGTTTTGTTGTTCACAGATCGAGTCTATAAACACGGTAACTCAGAATGTGACGGGAGTAGCCCAGTGCCCATACAATCCTTACTCTAATGTCACTGCAATTCTGGCTGGTGATGGTCAGTACTACGCGGGAACTCCGACTGACTTCAGTAGCTCCGACACCGCGATATGCAGGTCAGATACATACTACATCTATTTCTTTAAATTTCTTTTTATTTTATACGTGAAGTTTTTGTAAGTTTCAGGTATTTCAAATCGGTTGGTTTTTAGTATTGAAGCGAATTTCGTTAATCTAAAAAAAATCAATGAGCATTTGTTATACATATAAATTTATTTTATGTCTATCCAAAACAGCTTTTTTTATGTCATATGAAGCAAACGAACAGGTGGGTTACATGATGTTAAGTGATCATCGCCGTCCATAGACACTAGCAACACTAGGTGAATCGCAAAAGATGGATCTAGCTAGATTTCATTAACAGAAAACATTTTTATTAGAGTTTTCAAGCAATAAAAAATATAGCTATAATATAAAGGCGCTGTCAAAAAAAAAATAGTTCAGATGGAAATCGGTTACTTTGAATAAATCCGTGTAACCCGAATTCGAATAACTGAATGTAAGATAATTAATTGTCTAGGAGTCCCGGAGCTTCTGATAACGAATCGGTAACTTTACGAACAACCCAGTACGATTTCAATTGGTTGAACGAGCCTCAGTTCGTCGGCAGCTTTGAGGATGACAACTTCGTGTATTTTGTCTTCAGGGAAATCGCCGTTGAATATATGAATTGTGGAAAGGTGAGAATAAAGTACTGTATTCTTGTAGCAAAATATTTAGATATCAAGTTGTATACAACGTGCCTTGTAATCTGCATAGTTCATGTGAAATTTTATTGTAACATCATAGCGAAATTGTAGAATATGCTACTGTACTGTGGGGCCATTCAAACTATACGTGAGCAATTTTTTTGTAATTTCTGGCCGCTTCTCCCCCTGGTCAGCAAAAGTAAGCAATGCTCTTAACCCTCCCCATAATTACGTAAACATTTATATAAGTATATTCAAATTTGTTCTAATTTAGTAAATAAATATTGCTGACGTAATCACCATCCAGATCTCCCCCCATCCCCTATGTAATCAAAAATAAGCAAATCAAGGACCCTCATCAACCCTCCCTCCATCACTGCTTACGTGATACTTGAATGACCCCTGTAGGATAATGTAGGAATATGGACTTTTTAATTATCTTTCAATTAATATACTAACTTCGACTATGCAATAGAAAAAGCGTATTGACATTCGTAGTAGACAGCTTTTTTCTAAGCATGGCTGGCTAGTAACTTGAAAATCTATCGCCAAGCTTTTATTGGTGTGTTTCGGTAACTGTACTTGAGAGCCAGTTTCCCTCTAGGCTTTGTGTGTTATCCTTTTAACCACATCGTCGTTTAATTTTACATGAGGTTGTGGTGAAATGCCACAGCAACCTTTAAACTATATTTAAAAAAGTCTAGGAGTGCTTAAGAGGGAAGAAATTCTAAAGGCAACAAACACATTCTCAAATCAAGATATTTCACACAAAATTTTTTCCTTCAACGCGTTAGAACAATCCTAAATACATTTCATGTTTTTTTTCGTAATAACTACGCTATTGACCCAGCAAGGTCTTAACAGCTTCACCGGACTACTAAGGAAAGCGCTTAAGGCACTCAGCCGATTTTATATTGGCAACCACCTCAAGTGTGCACGGCACACCTCGGCTAGGCTGTTGCCTGTTGCATGCAAAATAGCGACCTATCTTAGCTAACCTAGCTAACTATTCATATATGTATGAGTTGTTGAAACGTATATGTGTACCAAGCATACACGCCTCAACAATTCCTATACTTATTATCGGAAAATTGAGAGTTTTTCAATTCGATAAAGGAAAAAAGGAAACCCTTCCACTTTCATGTGTACGCGTGTAGCGTGCACGTGTGTGGGGGTGATCGTGTAGTGTTGTAACAGTGATGTATATTTGTGTGTCACCGTATCGCGCAAGCAACGCACTCAAGGGCTCCCTACCGAGGGATCGAACCTAGACTTGAGCCGCTGCCGTGGGAGGCCTAATTGGGTAAATTCTCATCTATACTAATATTATAAAGAAGTAAAGTTTGTGAGTTTGTGACGTTGTGATGTTGTGACGTTGTAGGGGATAATCTCAGGAACTACTGGTCCGATTTGAATAATTCTTTCAGTGTTATATAGCTCATTCATCGATAATGGTTATAGGCTATATATCATCACGCTAAGACCAATAGAAGGTATAATACCATAAGAAGGTAATGTATGGGTAATTCATAAGTAGATGTCAATTATTTATGAAGTTGATGAAGTATCAAGTCTCAAGACAACCACTTTTTGAGACAGTTATTCTAGTCAATGTGATTAAAACGCTTACTTTATGTCATAATATGGTTCCTATAATTATTTATTTATTTTAACTATAGAAATGATAATTATCACTAAGAAAACATGTCCAACAAAATCCATGTTCTTTTCTTTGTCAAGGCTTAAAATGTTACTTTGATCTTTAACTATATCAATATTCTTCTGTTCGATCAGGCGATTTATTCCCGCATCGCTCGAGTTTGTAAGAACGATTCCGGTGGTTTCCTGATGATGAAAAACAAGTGGAGCACTTTCTTGAAAGCCCGTCTAAAGTGCCCTGTACCTGGAAACATACCCTTTTATTACGACGAAGTGCAGAGTGTTGAATATCTGCCTCAAGAAAAAATTCTCGTGGCAACTTTCACTACAGCCGAGTGAGTTGATTAATTCTAATGACAGATAATTATTGAAATGTGACTTCTTTTGGGATGGTGTGAATTGGATATTATGGAACGAAAATGTGTAACGAAAAAAATATAGTTATAAATGTATGTATAGGTTCTAGACTGTGAGAGACTGAGATAAAAAGCTTGTCTATACAAGGTGAAAGGTTAGACACTCGCAGTGTTCTAGGATATAACACGTCATGGTCACATTTAATACATAAGTATCAAAACAATATCAAAACAAATACCAATAGACAACAAAAAGAATCTTAGGTAATGTTTGTTCTAAGAATTTTAAAAGTATGGATAATAGCTTAAATAAACCTAAGTTGAATAACCGGTGAAAAAACCTGCAAGCGGCGACCCGGAGTTAATTACTTTCCATAATAAAACGTACGATAAATCATTTTATTTGTACCATCTTCGAAAAATTATCCTTTGTTGGTTGGCTTCACTTTCACTTCACCCGACAGTCATTGACACTGTTTTTTAATATAGACGCTTAGAGGATTGAGTATTAATTTTGTATGTTTCTAGATAATTAGGTCAAATGTTGAGCACCTATTTTTTAATTGATTTAGAACGAGAATCGAGTGCAGAGTGTCTTCCATAAATATTGCTACTGTCTAAACATTCACTTGGTAGAGTTATCATATTCTTCGTCTCCTTCTTATTCGATAGTTCTTAGCAGTCTACCACTACTCTACCGTCATATACGGGCCCATACAGAAGAATTTGTATGAGATAATAAACCCTATATTTATACATTTATTTAATACAGTAACAGCATCGTCGGTAGTGCTGTATGCATTTACAATATGTCAGACATCCACGCAGCTTTTGAAGGTCCATACAAGGAACAGGACTCGCCGACATCCACCTGGGAACAAAGATCACCATCGAGACAAGCCAGGGAACATTTTAAATGTGTTCCTGATGCGAGGTAATTATATTGGTACTTTTGTAAAAATATCGCTCTCGATGTGCCTCGCTTTTAGGTGTAGATAGTTGGAATACAGATTTTTTATTATATCATAGGAAGTTAACGTTCAGGCGGTTCACCTAATGTTAAGTGATCACCGCCGTCCATAGACACTAGCAGTACCAGGGGGCGACATTTACTGGGTCGCAAATGCGCTGCCAGCCTGTGTTTCCGAGGAGGGGAGATCTCCGGCGCTCTAACTGACCGAACAAAACGCAACAATGTAAACACAGTTACTTCACGTCGGTGTTCTGTGTACTACTCCGGACGAGCCGACCCATTTATGCTGAAACCAGTAATAGCTTCAGCGTAGTGCTACCACCTACCAAAGAACTTCAATAAATAATTGTGTTGTTATTTTTCAACAATTATTTTTATAAATTGTTGTTAATGATTTTATTGTAGGACAATATCTGCATATTTTTTGTATCGAATTATAACCTTCTATATATATTAAATGCTATTTTAAAATATCGTATATCGATGGAGGTCTACTCTTGTGCGCGTATCTCGCGAAAACTACTTGATAGATTTTGATCGTTTTTCTGTTTTTACTTTTTAGATAATTGTTGTTTAAAAACATACTACGATATATTTATTTAAAGGTCCTAAAATCTTCAGACACTACAAATGTTATAAGCTCTATAAACTACTAAAAATGTTGTATATTGCTTTCAATCTTTTTTTAGTTGTTAGCTCTGTACGTCAAATATATTGTTAACGAGAAAAACAAAGCAGACGAGATCGCAGGTTTTAGTTGCTAGTTTGTAATAATGACAATAATAAATTGTTTTTTTCTTCGTATTATATCTTTAAATTCGTGTAAGTGCTCTTAGAAAAGAACTTAGTAAAAGCCACCAGGTTTTATTTGAACCTACATTGGTCGATGAAGTGTCCTGACACGCTAATTACTGACATTTGGATTTTTAATTATCTTTTTTATGTTAAGAAGTAGCAAACACGCTATTAATTTTTTATAACCTTAAAAATACTTGAATCCCGACTGATTTACTGTGATTAGACCGATCTGAGGTCTGAGGATTAATCAGGACTGTGTTGGAATATTTCGTGTACCAATGCCGATGCAGTTAGCTCCATAGCTAACCATACGCTTTTCTACTAGAACAAAGTATCGGAGGTACTGCTACCTTATGGTAGAAACATCTCTATGATGTTTAACATAGGTGGTATAGCCACGCTGAAGCTATTACAGGTGTCAGCATGAATAGCTCGGTTCACCCGGGGTAGTACCACCCTCCCACATAAAACCGAAGTGATGTAAAAGTGCTTGCATTATTGCGTTTTCTTAGGTAGGTCAGTGAGAGCGTCGGAGGCTCACCTCTCCTTTTCCTATCCTCCTTCCCCCTCTCCCTCCCCTAACACAGCCTGGCAACGCATTTGCGACTCTCTTGGTGTTGCAAGTGTCTATGGACGGTAGTGATCACTTAGCATCAGGTGACCCACCTATTCGTTTGCCTTCTATGATATATATATGTATATATATGTATATAAAATCATAGTTAAACCCAGCATAAGTTCACCTAAATCCACGATTTATGATTGCAGTGCCCACGAAGCTATAGAATACCATCGGTATCATTTAATGTACGAGTCAGTTCTACCGGTATCAGGGGAACCCGTATACCGCGTCATATCTGAACGGTTCACTTATGTGACTGTCGATGTCACGTCAGCTAAGAATGTTGACCGTCAATATGTGGTGTTCGTGGCGACGCAGAGTGGATTTGTTTTAAAATTGGCCATACTGCCGAGATTAGACGGAGCTTGCCTGGTGGAAAAGTGGAGGTTGAAAGACGACAATGGTGGCTTTGAAGTCAGGACGATGCAATTTGTTAAGGATACGGTGAGATTCTTTCGGTTATATCATAAAATTACTTTATAACTGGTCGGAGAAACACGGTTTCAGGACGGTAGAGTCCGGTTAAGCTGTTAAGACTTTGCTAGATCAATAGGGTAGTCAGTTCGTGAAAAAAAAAAAAAACGGTCTCAGGATTTAGAATCATAAAATGTTATAGATGAATTACTAATTTAATTTAAGTTAATATTAAATAATTCATCCCTTAAGATCGGTTAGGTTGAATAGGAGTTACAAATTTGGTAATTTTTGAGACAAGTCTATGGGAATTACTTTCTGGTGCACTATTTGGGCATTTATGTGTTTATACACCTATGTGCTATTAGCATAAATGGCTGCACACATGATGTGGTAGCTTTAGCGATAGCTTCACCGCTGTCGCCACACTGAATGTCGTGGGCTCGAATCCCATCATGAGCATTACATGTGTTTCATTAAGGAATGTTTGAAGTTTGTGTGTACTTTTTGTGTATTAATTTATATTTGTAGGGTCTTTTGCAAAACATTGATAAAATTACTGTTCTGGAAATGGTCTCTTTTAAAATATCACATACAAGTAAATAAGCCCCAACCAGAATTGAATTCACGGTCGTTTATGTTGTCCGTATACTGTAATGTCGTTTACTAAACGACATTGGAGATGAAAAATGAGATAATTGTGTGAATTTTGTTGACTTCGACTGATTTAATATTATCCAAATATTACATTGAAATGACTATCGAATCTAACATGAGGGTTAGGTACGCTTAAAGTTCGGTCGATCTAGCTTTGCCGTTTTTGATATATGGAGATCAGTGTAAAACCTTTCGGTGTTATAAAAAAAAAAGTTAAATACGTATTAAATTGATGCTTTAAAAAGGTTTCGTACTACATGTACCGCGCTCGCCCGAAGCAAGTTCGCGTTATCCTTTTTTTGCAAGTCTAACCTAACCAAAGCGGGACAAAATTGCAAGTTGCGAACATTTAGCGAGTGCGGTGCATTTTCTACGAAACCTTTTTAAAGCAAGTATTCTATACGTATTTAACTTTTTTGTAATAACACCGTTAGGGTTTTAAGCAAAAGAAATGATATCTTTGTAGATGTCGGTGTACATAGGCAGCGATACGGGCGTAGTGCGTATCGGCAGTGAGCGTTGCTCCCGGTACAAGAGCCGTAGCGGGTGCGTATCCGCGACCGACCCGTACTGCGGGTGGGACGACGCACGTGAACGTTGCGTGCGCGCGCTCGATCATATACGCGATCCTAACTTCGCGCAGACTACTACGTCATGTCCTTCTCTTAATGCACCTGGTAAGTTCATGTCACTTTGTTTTTCATTCTTTACACACATGTAGCATATGGTGTGGTATAGTAATCCCCTCTATAATACAGTAGATTGGTTCTGAGTTATAGGAAAACGCGTTGTTGGAATATGCTTGTAAAACGCGTTTTTACGACGCGTTAAGTATAAATGATACACGTTTAACATTTCCCGCTAAAGGGGGTTCAAATCGAATATTAAGAAAAAGCTATATTATGAACGAAATATGTACGTTTTATTAAAATAAATTAATAACAACACAATTGACACACATACATGAACTGTACAAATCATTATAAATTTAACAATACAGAAATATGATGTGGAAAATCCCCGCGTTATATGGGGGAATGCCCGTGTTATACGGGGGATTAAAACCGCGTAATATGAAAATGCGTTACAAGAGTAACGTGTTATATTATTGTATATAGTAGGAGGGAAGAAGGGTTAGGCGGTATTAGATCGTAAAATCAATGCGATGCAACTTTTCCTGAGAGCGACTCTGTATGGAGTTAAAACCAGTCACAACTGATATTTTGGTGATCTCTCACAAAGATGACCCCCTATGAACCCTACATTTTTGATAGATTTTCTTATCCTTCGGTGTGTTCTTTCTCTTTGACGTTCTTCTAAATATATTATAATGGCTGAAAACAAAAAGTTCAGTATCTTTTTGTCGTCTGTTTATTATTTTTCTTATCAAGGCTATAGACGAACTTTAGTGTTAACTAGCTGTTTTCTACATACGAATATGCACATATATTTTAATTTCGTGATTCGCAAAATAACAAAATTGTTACGAATGCGGATGCTGATAATTAGATTTAAATTAGATTAACGTTCTAACTTTTTTAAATTACTTTCCTTACATTTATTTTAGGACATTTTGATGGGTTTTGGGAAAAATAACGCATGATTATAGTAAAATAAACAGTTTTAATACGAGCACTATAACACAGTGTGAAGTAGGGAGAAGTAGTGAACACAAAAGCGACATCTATATGTGATCTATAGATAATGCTAAAGCGACCAAGACAAAATGTTTCTACTACATAGAAAGTGGCGCCAACTGACATAATAACATTCTTAACTTGTTTGGTTTATACTATTCTAACACAATTATTAATAAAAGTATTATAGTCGAATATCGAATAGTGCGAAAAAGTCGGTTTTACTAATTGCCTGTTTTGTCTTTAAAGTCGGACTTCAAATCGTAGAGTTAGTTAACACTTTGATTGCCACGCCGCAATCACATGTTTCGTTTAGGACGCCACTGATGTATTTCTGCAATGGTAAACATTTCGAGCGCTGCAGTCACAAGAGAAACTGTGCTGGTCTTATATGATTAACGTGGCAGTCAAAGTGTTGATTTCTAACCTTCTTTCTGGTTTACGGCAACTTTTTTACTTTCCTTATTCGTCAACTTTTTTATTTACGGTAAAGTCTACATTAATAAGAGCTGATTAAAATTAAACCTCATGATAATAATCATCCAATGGTTACAAGTGAAACGAAAATAATATTGGAAATGTATTTTGTTTTGATTTGTACATGCATTGAGCGTGGGTTGTAAATAATGTAGGCCTAATATGGTGATGTAAATGACGGCAAATGAGCATGTTCTTAAATCCCATATTACATTAATTATCACCGCCTACATCACTAAAAGTTTAGTGCATGATAGATTTATGAATGACACCCACTACAAACTGCTTCTACTTAGTAACGCATCTCTCTTTGAACCGTTAACACGAAAGGCAATTCGATTGTTCGTTAAGTAACATTTTACTTTTGGAACATTGTCGTAGGTGGTATTACCGTATTTATAGAATGGTATTAAGTGAATTCTATCAGTTTATCATCACTATATACTACTACTAATAGTGTTCAGTATTAATAATTAATGCCTATTATCAAACCAAATGAAATTAAAAAAAAAATCCAATATAGGCCCCGAGGAGGCTCTTATGGATATTAAAACTACCACTGGTTCAGAAAAATCAACCCGATTAGGCCTCCCAGTGCAGCGGCTGAAGCCTAGGTTCGATCTCTCGGTAGGGAGCCCTTGAGTGCGTTGCTTGCGCGATACGGTGACATACAAATATACATCGCTGCTACAATACTACACGATTGCCCCCATATACGTGCATGCCTACACGCTTACACATGAAAGTGGAAGGGTTTACTTTTTTCCCCTTATCGAAATGAAAAACTCTCAATTTTCCGATAATAAATATACTGAGGAGTTGTTGAGGCGTGTATGCTTGGTACACATATACGATTCAACAACTCATACATATATGAATAGTTAGCTAGGTTAGCTAGATAAGTCGCGATTTTACATGCAACAGGCAACAGCCAAGCCGAGGTGTGCCGTGCACCCTTGAGCTGGTTGCCAAAATGGAATAGGCTGAGTGCCTTAAGCGCTTGCCTTAATAGTTTGGTGAAGCTGTTAAGACCTTGCTGGGTCAAAAGCATAGTCATTTCGAAAAAAAAAAAAAATAAGTTCAGAAAACAACTGAGTCATGTATAGGAAGCTTATTCGATATGAAATTAATATCGTCGTATCTTTTTCTTTTCGTTGGACATATAAAAGAAGTGAGCTGTGCCAGGACACCTGGCAGATGTGAAACATCGAAATTGTTTTGTATAAAAACAGGTTACGACAGGAGTCAGCTATGGCATAATGAAAAGATAAAGCATTACAATTTGTTCCATAAAATAATTACTGTTTATTTATTTTTAATATAAATATCCATTTTTATTAAATACAAAATACAAACATTCAAATAGTCGCAGGCGCGGTGTGAGTGGCGGTATTTATCAAAAGGCGCTAGGTCGTGGGCGCGTGCCGCGTAACACTAGTAGAACGAGTGGCCGACAAAACAGTTTGAATCTTTATACAGATAGGGTTGCAAATATTTTTGAGTATCTCGTTAATAGTGGATAGTACGTGTTTTACGTCGTCACGCCGATAATCAGGTTTACCCTTAGCCTATAGATGTTTCACATAGAAACGTGATAGTTACATTCGTTTTTAGCAGATACATAGATAGGGAAGTTCATTCCAGACATTACCATCTTTCATATATTGATTCATCCTAAAATTAACCTTTAGTTGTTAAAATCCGCTTGACATAGTGCTTCAACCTACTATCCTGAATATTAATATGCATTGGAATTTTGTTGTAAAACGTAGGACAATTACCTAAAAAGCGGTTACTGGTCACACTGTGTCTAAACATGGAATTACCGATTTGTACCTATTTCTAATATTTAAATAATGTTGATCTTTTACTAAATCTAGCTTGTCTAAGTTTTTGCGGATGTGCATGAGATTATTAAGGACGTATTGGGAGGGCAAAAGATACCGAATTTCTGAAAGTAAGTTTCATAATTTAATAATTCGGGAACCTTCATATTAATATTTGGACGAGGTGCTCGTTTTTTCTAGTAGGAAAACGGTATCTACTTAATTTGCTGTCTCGTATAATAAAATACCATAAGATATTAAAGCTATCGACGTTTTTTTTATATCTTCAGTGGATGGAGGTTGGTCGTCTTGGTCAGAGTGGGAGGAATGTACGCAGGACGGAACTTCACATACGTTATATGCAGACGATAAGCCAGACTTGTGTATGTGTCGTACAAGACGATGCGACAACCCAAGGCCTACAAATGGCGGCCAGCTGTGTAACGGTACCGTATTACTTCCTTCAAATTAATGTACTCAAGTACATTATAAAAATGTTACAAAATGCCGTTTAGGTCAAAGAAAAAATTGTACTAGTATAGAGCGAAATAAATAGACTTCCTATCACCTCAATAGTCAAACTTACACCTTATGCCGGCCATACATGGTAAGGTTTATCTGAGAGGTCTTCTTATACTGGTGTACCTGTACAGTTAGATAGAAACGTACACTGAAAAAGATCTGTGCAGTGGTTATAACACGACGACACGCTGTTTAACTCTGCAGACAGTCTTCTCTTGAATTTTTTTTTGCTACGATATAAAGGATGTAATCGATTGGTTACTGTAAGCTGAGGATTGGGAATAATGATGTAAATTGGGAGAGACTTGAGTGAACGTGCAGTTTTTAATGGAATTTTTTACACGGTCTATGAAGAATGTTTGCTATTATACAAAAATCACAGCCGAATTTTGATTCAAATAATTGTGTTGTTACATTTTAAAATAAGCTAAATATAATCTTAATCGTTCATATAATATTCTTATTATTTCTTTAAGATATTTTTGCAATTTTTATACACCGAAAATGAAACACAAATATTTCCGTCCATAAGGTTTTTACTTTTTTTATGACCATCATATTTGACATTTACAAAATTTTAATAATCTTGAAAAATAACGTAAAATATTAGGAAATGTTAAAATTGCATTTAGCCCATTTCTAAATGTATGAAACTGTGTGTACCTCCAGGTGCTAGTATATCTGTGACCAATTGCACGGTTCATGGTGGTTGGTCGAGCTGGTCAGCGTGGTCAGAGTGCTCTGCGTCGTGCGGTATTGCGGTCAAGTCGCGGCGGCGGTCGTGCACGTCGCCAGAACCACGTTTTGGTGGACGAGTTTGCGTCGGTTTCGACGTAGACGATATATATTGCAACAATCTACCGCCATGCCCAGGTTAATACCATCATTTATTATTTAACCACCATATAACCAACCTCCTTCTTCTTACCCTTATCTCACCTAAGTAGGGTCAGTAAAACATGTTTTCATCTTCCACTCTCCCCTGAGTGATGTCATTTCAGTTGAAGTGTTGTTACATGATATTGAAGAGATGAAAGGTATGATAAAATTACATTTTGAAAATATAAAAAAAGTCAACCTTAATTATAAAACATGTACGGTGTTACTGCAAAAAATTTAAATACGTATTGAATACTTGCTTAATAAGGTTACGTTTTAAATGCACCGCGCTCGCTGAATGTTCGCCTTCTTGCCCTTTTGACTCGCTTTGGTTAGTTTAGGCTAGACTTGCGAAAAACGGATAACGCGAACGCTACTCGAGCGAGCGCGATGTATTTAGTATGTAACCTTTTTAAAGCAAGTATTTAATATGTATTTAACTTTTTTGTAATAACACCGTATAAGTCTAACTTTTATAATGAAGTCCCAAAAATAGTTTTTTTTTTTAATGTTTACCGCCCAAAGAAATAGGCATGGGTCAGCTATTAAGATATAAACTCCACTACATTCCAAGATCCCGCCAAAAACTCTAACATAGCATAAATAAGCTGTCGTGTACAGATCCGGCGTTAGCACCGATAGACGGCGGTTGGTCCGCGTGGGGGGCGTGGTCCCCGTGTGTAGGAGGGTGCGGCGCGGCGGGAGGCACGCGGGAGCGGCGTCGTACGTGTACGGAACCGACTCCAGCACACGGCGGCGTCGATTGCGACGGCGCTAAAACCGAGCGGCAGGTCTGCGATATGCGACCCTGTGAGATCAAAAAGACCACCGCCTGGACACCCTGGGTACATATACCGCGTAAGTATACTTCTCAACCTCGATTCTAGGTGGTGGAGCCACGCTGAAGCTATTACTGGTTTCAGCATGAATGGGTCAGCTCGCCCGGGGTAGTACTACCCGACACCCACAGAAACACCGACGTGATGTGACAGTGCTTGCATTGTTGTGTTTCATTTGGTCAGTGAGAGCGCTGGAGACAAACCTCCCCCCTTCCTCCCTCCTCCCTTCCTTACTCCTTCCTCTCCGACACAGGCTGGCAACGCGTTTGCGGCACCCCTGGTGTGGTTGTGTCTATGGACGGCGGTGATCATTCAACACCAGGTGACCAACCTGTTCGTTTGCTTCCTATGATATAAAAAAAAATTACTACTGTTTTTGAAGTGAGAATTCTTTACGCACGCTTGATATGGGATGTAAGCTTGTGAATGCGTGAGAAGAGCGTTACAAAAACGTGTGATCGGGCGAGCCGAACGGAAGTTTAGAGGGAGATAAGTCAGCGAAGACAGAAAGAGAGTTACGTTTCGTATTATCACTGGATTAATATATGTATGTGTAACATATCTATATATACATTCTTCTATATTAATACTGCCATTGTCGAGTAAGTAATAATATTAGAAGTGTCTTACATAATTTCAATGTTTCTAACAAGATGGTGGTTCGCTTGTTAGAACTTTCCAGGGAGTTTTCAAGGCATCTCAGAATTCATGCTTCGTGATGTTATCTCCCATTAATATCACTTGTACACATAACCGAACTATATTAAGCAAAACAACATCAATATTAGAAAATACAGCGAGAGTCCAATAATACATAATTATGAATAAGATATAAAATCCACTACATGACAAATCAAGATCCCGCCAAAATAAACTTTTTTTTATTTATCACGAAGGAATTGACAACAGGAACATAATATGTTACCTATAAACATACATGCAGTTTGTTAAAATGAATTATTGGACTAATTACAGTCGAATACATTATTTATCATACAATTCAATAAAGATTCATCAGTACAGAAGATAGACATATAGAAGATACAATTAAAAAAGCCAAAAAGAAACAAGAAAATGAAATAGAACTAATGTAATTACTTTTTATAAGGATAGTTATTTGTCAATGAAAGTTTCGTGAAGATCGGTCGAACGGTTTTGGAGATAGTACTGCGGGCGAAGCCACGGTTAATAACTAGTATAAATTAAAATTGCCCAAATTACTTATTTGGTCATTTAGTAAGCTATGAACAATAGAAAAAAAAATTAATGAAGCTATTGATCTCCTAATTTCAGTTTTGAAATGCAAAAGTGAATTGCCAAATATATCTATAGTTAGATTTTAACTAACCAGGTCGTTATATTGACGTGATAGTTCTCATAAGTAACTTAAACATGGGTTACTTAAACTTTATCGGTGTTATTACAAAAAAGTAAAATTCGTATTGAATACTTGCTTTAAAAAGGCTACGTTTTAAATGCACCGCGCTAGCTGATTGTTTGCCATCTTGCTCTTTTGTCTCGCTTTGGTTAGGTTAGGTTATACTTGCGAAAAAAGGATAACGCGAACTTGCCTCGGCCGAGTGTGGTGCATTTAGTACGAAACCTAAGTACCGAAGTACTTTTTTGTAATAACACCGTATTTAATCAAAATACTGAATGCTTCTTGTTACTACTACTCTTTTTATCCACAGGCAACACTTCCGATGGCAGTTATACTGAGAAGAGATTCAAATTCCTTTGCAAGGCGTCACCAGAACAACAAGTAAAATTGAATGTAAATCGTTTTCATTCATGCATGCTTTCTTTATTCATTAACACAGCAATAATAATACTTCAAAAGTTTATAACACTTATTGAAATTGTGTGTGAAAACATATTTTCAGGTTGGAATTACATAATTAATAACTTAACTCTACCCTCCCAATACATTCTTGATAATTTAATGTATGTCCGTAAAAACTTTGAAAAACTGAATTTAGTAAAAGACCGGCATAATGTAAATACTAGAAACTGTAATAAACTGGTCGTCCCATGTTTCAGACTTAGTAAAACCAGTAATAGTTTCTTAGGTAACAGTTAGGTTTTACAATAAAGTCCCAAAACATGTTACCGATTTGCCGGACTGCAAATTTAAGCGCCATGTCAAGCGGGTGTTAGTGTCAAAAGGATATTTTAGAGTGGATCATTATATGAACGATAGTGATGTCTGGAATTGAATCCTCTCTGTGCATTCACTATAAGCTGTATTTAAATGTATGTAAAAAAAAAATGTACCCGGTCGAGTTTCTTGCCAGTTCTTCTCGATGGCTGGGTTGTCTCCGAACCGGTGGTAGTTTTTGACGTTCATAAGTGCCTTATTAGGGCCTAAACTGAATAAAGAATTTTTGATTTTGATTTGATTTTGAATATTCTTTCCTGGTTTTGTTTAACATTCAGCTAATAAAGATAATCAATTAATTTTCTTATTTCATTAATTGTCCATATCATCAATTTAACTCACATTTATTAACCAAGAAGCTATGGTGTGGGTTTTCCTTTGCATTATTTTTAAAATGTTAGAACACGAAGTTCAACGTAACGTAACGTAATTAATTTTGCCAGAATGTATTGTTTGATGATTTACTATCTGAATGTAATATGGATTTCCGCATTGAAGTCTCCGTAAGATACAGTATTACGTAATATTTTTTAATTCAAGTAAAAGATAACAATCATTTATTTTAAAAACTCTTAAGCTGTAATTACTTAAAATAATTTGAGGTCTCCATTTAATTATCCCGGGATATACCAAGCTATTAATCTGGGCAGGATTGTGCATCACATATTGCTGTATTAGACGGAAATGTCTCATAAACCTCTTGCTTCGTCAGTGTCAAACTGCTTACTACGCTTAGCACACATTCTATCATTCAGTATCGCCTTCATAATTCATGACGCAAATTAGATAACCCCTTCTTTTTTTTCAACGCTTTTCAGCAGCTTCCTTCATATTAGACGGTAGTGCTAATATGTCTGTATATTTGGGACCTTTGCGTTGACAAATATATATATTTTTTAATTTCTTATAGGGGGTAAATGAACAGGCGGGTCACCTGATACCGCCTGGTCTGATGTTAAGTGATCACCACCGTCCATAGACACTAGCGACACTAGGGGAGTCAGTTTGTGTTTGGGAGGAATGGGAGAAGAGGAAGGGGGAAAAGAGATGGGCCTTCTTCGCTATCACTGACCGAACGAAACGCAGCAATGCAAGCACTGTTACTTCACGCCGGTGTTCTTGTTGGCCGGGTGGTACTACCCCGGGGCGAGCCGCCCCATTCATGCTGAAACCAGTAATAGCTTCAGTGTGGCTCTACCACTCACTAATTGTTTCTTCTTGTAGTTGTCAATAGTACGAGAGGAAGACAGGTACTGTAACGCCCGAGGAGTCTGTAGCAGTAGTCCTCCAGAAGAAGAAGCAGGGTGGGATGATTGGGAACCCTGGGAGCCGTGTACCGCGCCCTGTGGTGGGGGGCAGCAGTCCAGGACGAGGAGGTGTCGCCGGCCGCCTTGTGTTGGTTCACCTGAAATGCTCCGAGCTTGTAACATCCATGCTTGCTCTGGTAAGTAAAACTTCTTTGGGATGGTATCAATTCATCATCATCATCATTACTCTTATCCCTCCTTCCCCATCAACACAGGCTATCAACGCACTTATGATTGCTCTGGTATTGCTGGTGCATATATATGGACGGTGGTGATATGAATCATTATCATTACCCTTACCCCACCTAAGTAGGATCGGTACATGTTTTCTTTTTCCAGTCTCTCCTGTCAGATGTCATCTCAGCATTGACACCCTTTATGGATATATAATTTTTCACACAGTCCCTCCATACTTTTTTCGGTTTTACTTTACTCGTATATCCGTCCACTATCATACTCAACACTTTTCTAGTTACATGGTTTTCATCTCTCCTCATGACATGCCCATACCATGCTAACCTATTACTCCTCAACTTCGCTGTCACTGGTATTATTTTCATACTGCCTCTAATATACTCATTCTTAATCATATCTATTCTAGTTACGCCACCTTAACATTCGCATCTCTGCCACATAATTTTTTCTCATCCCTCACTTTCGTAGCCCAGCTCTATGATATGTACAGCATGGTCTTATCATAGTTTTATAAATCTTCCCCTTGAGTTTCAAAGGCATTCGTGGGTCGCAAGCTACCCCAGACACATTTCGCCATTTCGTCCATCCTACATTTATCCTATTCCTCACGTCCTTATGAATGCTACCATCGTTTTGTATCAATGAACCGAGATACCGAAAATTGGAGCAGGCTGGTAAGGATGGGATGGTGTCAATTATGAAATAAGAATGTGTAACAAAAAAATTCGTTGTCTGTAATGTCGGTTTACGGATGATGATGTTACATGATAACGTGACAAGAAAACATTGATGAAAAATTGTGTACTTTTATGAAGTGAATTGAATTAATTTCTATATGGATAGATGCTATACAAGCCGAACGCTTAGGCCGATAGCACCTTTCTAGCGTTCGCTACGCGCTGGCGCTTGCACACTCGGCTCAGGTGGAGTGTGACAATGACCATGCTTTTTCGTGCGTGCAGTCGGTGTTTATCGACTTATTAGACGTTATAACGTCAAAAAAAAGATAGGTATAAATACATATACAGGTTTTAAAGAGATAGAATGCGTTTCTATATAATTTCCCTGTCCTTTGTCTTCGCTTTATAGGATGGTTCATAGCGATCTGCGTTTCCACTATTCTGGAAATTGTAAAACAAAATAAATTAAATGTCAACGTAATTAAGTTTGAAAATTTTGCCGTTAACTTTTGGTTGGTCGTTTAAGTATGAGGTAAATTACCTGGACTATGAATTAAATCAAGAAATGGCATTTCTTTACCGTGATAATTTTAATTTTTTTTATTAACGCCGGGAAATAATCCATAAGCTCTCTCGGGGAAGTGAGTGGGTTATGTCCGATTCGCACAGACTGAAACCCCACGGTGTATCGTCTAGTAATCTTGTAAAATATTAAATCCCACCAAAAAATTGGGCACTCTTTTATAGGTGAATGGTCGTGCTGGAGCGAGTGGAGCGCGTGTGGGGGCGGGTGCGAGGGTGCGGGGGACACTGAGGGTGCAGGGGTCTCGGGGGGTCCGGGGGGCGCGGGGCACCAGACGCGCACTCGCCGTTGCCTCTCTCCGGAGGGGTGTACTGATGCGGGTGCTGCATTAGAGAGGCGCGTCTGCGTCAACAATTGTGCAGGTAATTCTACCTATGTTTATTTTAGGTATCCAAAACCCTGTTCTTCCAACGCCGTTTTACCGTTCTCTACGGTCCGGATGAGGGTAGGGACTAATAGTATTTGATTTTTTTCTTGTAGTCTTTATGTGAATATGCCTTTTTTTTTCGAATTGACTACGCAATTAATCTAGCAAGGTCTTTAAAGCTTCACCGGACTACTAAGGCGAGCGCCTAAGGCACTCAGCCGATTTTAATTTTACAACTAGCTCAAGGGTGCACGGCACTCCTCGACTTGGACTGTTGCCTGAAACATGCGATTTGCGAGCTATTTGAGCTTACCTAAGCTATATATTTATACTTAGAGTTATTGAAACATATATGTGTACCAAGCATACATATCTCAACAACTCTTACATATATTTCTTATCGGAAAATTTCGAGAGTTTTTTCAGTTCAATAAGGGAAAGAATAAAACTCTTCCGCTTTCATGTGTAAGCATGTGTGCGTGCACGTATGTGGGGGTGATAGTGTGTTGTAGCAGTGTTGTAAAATTTTTGTGTCACTGTATCGCGCAAGCAACGCACCTTGTTCTTCCAATGCCATTTTACCCTTCCCTACGATTCGGATGAGGGTAGAGATTAATTTTTGATTTTGTTTCTAGTCTTTATGTTAATATGTTTTTTTTTTCAAACTGACTACGCTATTGACCTAGCAAGGACTTAACTAGCACAAAAGCGCACGGCACACCTCGGCTTGGGCTGTTGCCTGATACATGCGATTCGCGACCCATCTGAACTTACCTAAGCTACATATTCATACTTATATGAGTTATTAAAACATATATGTGTACCAAGCGTACATACCTCGACAACTCTTATATGTATTTTGTATCGGAAATTGTTTCTAAACTATTTCAGTTTGATAAGGGAAAAATAAAACCCTTTCACTTTGCGTGCAGGTGTGTGGGGTGATATTTGTAATGTTGTTGCAGTGATGTGAGATTTTGTGTCAATATGCATAAAGGTTAAAAACATGATTAAAATAGATGCAGACGCGGGGTGGGGTGCGTGGGGGGAGTGGGGTGAATGCGAGCACGGGGAACGTGTACGCAGCCGCAGCTGTCAAGTGGGGGCCTGCGTCGGAGCACAGTTACAGGTGTCACGCTGCCCCACAGACGGAGAGGATCTTGACAACGGTAATCCACATTACTTTTTTTTTCTTAATAGCGGGCCCTGCAGACGTTGTTCCGCCTTGATAATAGAAAAAACCTTGACCAATTATATACCTAAACTTCTTCATAAATCACTTTAGTACCAGGGCGACTGACTTTAGCTCGGTTCTTTAAAAAACCTTTTTAAATTAAAATAAACTGTTAGGTTTGCCTTACAAAATTGCCATTTTTTGCAAAAAAATATGTACACTCCGGATTCGAACTGGGATTACACGAATTTGAATGTTTTGACAACGCCGGCGAAATTTACCTTTATATTATAGCTATACCTATGTCAAAGCCTGAAATCTCAGTTAAAAAGTTCTTTACGAATGAAATCTAGCTAGATCGATTTATCGTCCTTGAGACTACCTACATACTAAGTTTCACGGAAATAGATGACGCCGTTTCCGAGATCCTGAATATATACAAATATAAA